>JAOTBA010000009.1:20613336-20628492 GCA_025629845.1 Erythroxylum squamatum
CTTAAACTTTTATGTCACACCATGTATGACTTCTCATTCATCAGGTCCTTCATACCTTGTTTAGCATGATACGAAGATGTATATATCTAATTCAGGGTAAGACACATTTTAAACAAACATATGACAAGAAAGTTGTATCTTTATGTTTTGCATTAAACAGCAACTGTACGACAGAAGTATTAAATGCAAAACGTTAACCTTCAGTGTCCTTAATTGATCAAAAGATCATATATAAAATGTGTCATGTAAATCTTATGAACCTTACTATAAAGTTCAATATATACACCCCCATAGGTATTACTTCCATCTCTTTATTGCTGTGAACCATCAGTTCCTCCTTCCCTTTATTTGGCTTTATCCTGGATATGAACTACTACATTGTGGGACCACCTTGATTAGATGTTCCACTAAATAGTCACTTATACTTAATGGGACTATCGCAAATTAGATTCATAATTGATAAACCAATAATAACATGATGATCTCAGTTTTCCCTTTACACCTCATACTTCTGGTTTCTTTATGTCCAAAGGACCTTTACCAGAACTGGAGAAAATTTGAACTTCTACCTTTGAACTTAATGGGCTTCATCTTTGTCTTCCTTTAAGATGCTTCGAGGACTGTAGGAGTAACAAATTGAGTTTCTCCACCTCAACAACATAATAGGATATCAAAGCGTTGAAGTCTCAATATCTTCACCTACTGTGAGAATAAACTATTCTTGATAAGTACTCCATTACTTCCCTTTTCCTCTGTATACTTTATGGAGAATAATACTTTTATCAAGGCACTTGTCTCAATGCCGGATGAGACTGTGCATCTCTGGGAGACTTTATCAAGAAACTCCTTCGCTATGTTTGTGTCCGGAAGTCCACTTTGCAGATGGTTAGGTATGGATTTCTTAATAGTCATCAGATGTAATCTGTTAGACCAATCCTAGGTTTAATAGGCTGCTTTATGAGCTGTCGAGCTCATGGATGTAATTGGAGATGGCTTACCCGTCCATATGGTCATTTCAACTACAGCTATCTCTATAACCTTCAAAACATCCTTCGTCCAATTTTTCGTCTAATTCCTTATATTGAAACAGCAAGGGTTTCAATGGTGACACTGGTTTAGCTGACTGGAAAAGTGACTTCAAGATAATAATCTTTAAATCAGCACTAATGTGGGACAACAGCGATACTAAAGCCATTAATAGTATCTTTCCTGAAAATTCGATCACACATATTGTGAAACACCTTTGGGCTGAATAGATAATATAAGCAATTAGACTTCCACACATAAAAGCGATCGGAGTATAAACCATCAACTCTCATGACACTACCACCTTTGGGTGAACAGATCACTTGAGCAACAACCTTCCTCCATCTAATGCCCTTATGCACATCTCAAAATTTTATGTAAGGCCAACACCTTTGGGTAGAATAACCAAACATAAAATCAGAGACATCCCCTAATATGTAAGCAAAACAATTCAAAATACTTACTTGAAAGGTCACTTTGGTGACTACATTCTCATCAACATCCAAAAAGTCTGCAAACATAAGGGATACATCTTTATGTCATCCTCACATTCTTTATGGGCATACTGTATGTGACAATGTAACCTCAATAAATGCAAAAATCTTAATGCACAATCTCATTGTCACACACAAGTGCTGAAGACATTCTCCGAAAGCTTCATTTGAGACCTTCGTAAAAGAAAAATCTCAGTAGAGTGACTATCGTGAGTCACCGGATACTACCTCCTGAGACACGAGAACCTCATGTATCTCCCTTATGGCAAGTTTATTGCACGAAAATTCACTCAAAATGGCTTCAAAATGTCTCAATTCCTTTTCCCCGATTGATTATCATGCAATCCCCAACACTAAAAATGACACCCGAGACACGAGACCCTTATGCATCTCCCTCATACGTATTCCGAATCATGAAAATTCAATCGAAATCGGATTCAGAATACCTTAATTCCTTTTTCTGGAGTATTACTGACGTAATAAATCTAGAAAAATAGAAAAAGGTTACTTTATAAATTTCCCGGACCCGAAAACTGACCCAAAATACCCTGGGGCACCTTACGGGAAATCTGGAATTTTAGGATTTTTTTTAAAACACTGTAGATAGCGTCAGCAGCCTGTATGGCTGACGTCATCGCGCAAGTCAGTGCGCGTGGCCACAAGCCACGTGTGTCGTACCGCCAGCTGCGTCTAGCGCGTGCGAAGCACCTGTGCCCATGCGGACATTTAGTGCATGCGCCAACACGTGTGATGCATCCGCGAGGCCATGTGTCGGCCGAGTGGATGGCCCGGATGGGCTCGTGCCACGTACATGCCCGCCGTTCCATGCGGTTGGGAACGCAAGTGAGAGTTGCACGTGCGTGAGTTGGAGCCGAGTGTCGGCGCGCAATTGGCGCTTGCGCCACACGCGCCCGACAGGACGCGGCTCCTATCGCTACTGTAGCACCATCAGGTATATGCGCCCGACGGTCTGCTGCGCCTCCGACACCAAAGGCGATTTTCGGCATCCCGGGAGCCCTTTTTCACTCCATTCGGCCCGTTTTTTACCGTTTTTCGTAGCTAGCCTTATGTATACCACTTTTATGCAATTATATATGTAAAAAAACTAAAAAACGAATCAAAAATGAAGGAAAACCAAATGAGATGAAAAATTGAAAAACGAATCAAAAACGAAAGAAAACCAAATAAGATGAAAAAATGAAAAACCTTCGTTTCCGGCAATCCAATTACGTAACCGCTCTGATACCACATGTTAGTACATAGTGGGAGACTTATTACGTACCCCGGATCTACATGAAAGGATTAAAAACGAAGGTAATGCGGAATACCTGGATTTCGGTTCCATCTCTGTTTCCGATGCCGATTCCGAGCTCCAAATGTCTCCGAATCTCCCGGGACCTTTGGTGGAAAGTGCTCACAGACTCACGGGCTAGGCCTTTCAACAGTTTCCTCAATTCACGAGCTCTCTTATCGGGTCAGAGAATCCTTATGCTCGTGAACCTTCGAGTAACTACAGGAGACCTTCACCTTATATAGCTTCCATATCGGGCTTTCCCATCACAAGGCCGAGTCATTAAAGTATATAAATAGGCCAGAGTCACTAGTCAATATCAATATTGCGACACAATGCTATGTAAAGTACTCCTAATACTTGAATTATCAACGCAGCTTCAATTACAAGACTTTCACTCTGCAACATGTCCAAATTTTTTCTTTAGTCACATGATTTTGAGCAGTTCAAAGATTAAACAAGCTCCATTACTAGCTAGTAAGGTCCCAAGACCGAGAAGGAAGCTATTCCGTTACCAGTGGGTATAATAAGATTCTGATTTTCCATGCAAGAACGTGCTCTTCGGGTATTTACTTATATATGTTGCTGTATTCTTAATTTTAGTTTTGTAGATGCAAGCACATGCTTTAAGATTAATAAAACTAAAAATAAGAACTGTTTATAATTATGAATACGAACTATTAGTTTCTCTAAATTAAGATACCGCTTTCAAAAACATGTTTGGCAAAAGATAACCCCTGCTAAATGTAGAAGCAGAAGCATTCTTGTTTATTTCCGATTTATCTACTTACCACTAAAAATAAGTATGAAGATAACGAATAAACAATTCTTTTGTTGTGATTTTGACAGAGCAAGAAAGCAAATATTGGTAGGAATCGACTCTACTGATCATAATATTGAAAATGAGTTCAAGCCTCTTTTAATAGGCAATATAAAGAAACGGTAAGAAAAAAGAAAATTTCTAGCCTATGAACGCTCAACTACTTGACTAAGTTTAGGGGCACCAAATCTGCTAGAACATTTATTATAACTAACTAGAAAACTAAAAACACGTGAGAATTAATTAACTTTTAACATTCCCCCTTCATTTGAACGTTGAAACTACAAGCTGAGAACAAAATTCTTCATGCTTAACTTGTGAAGACTTTTGTGAATAGATCAGCACTTTTGTGAACAGATCAGCAACTTGTTCTTCAGTTTTACAACTCTCCAAATTTATTTCTTCCTTAGCCATCAGCTCCTTATAAAATGGTGCTTGATTTCAGTATGTTTTGTTCTGTCATGGTGCATAGGATTTTTAGCTAGCTGTTGAAATATAAAGAGTGAGAATTGTCCCATTTTAGAGAAAGAGGGGAAACTAAACTAACATATAAGTCTAGTGGGCTACTCCACCTATCACTAATTGGTTTTAAGATGAAATCTCACTTGGGCTTATATGTAGTCTAGCTTTCATTCTCGTATGAGCCCGTAGGCCCATTGTAAATTCTAACATAGTATCAGAGCGGGTTGCTCTTATGTTAGTCGTTAACACCTCAAAATGACAGATTATGTCACGTGTTAGACCCACACGTGAGGGGGGTGTGTTGAAATATAAAGAGTGGTTTGTCCCATATTAGAGAAAGAGAGGAAACTAAACTAACATATAAGTCTAGTAGACTACTCCACCTATCACCAATTGGTTTTAGGATGGAGCCTCACTTGAGCTTGTATGTGGTCTAGCTTTCCTTCTCGTGTGGGCCCGTAGGCCCATTGTAAATTCTAACACGGAGTCACTTTCATCTGTGTTAAAGTACTCGATAGTGGTGCTGGATCAACAGTTAATTAATCAGAAAATAGACCGGTTGTGCAACTTCTTATTTTTCTAAATAAGAAGTTTAATTATGCTTGTTATGATTTCTTATTTTTCTAAATAAAAAGAAAATCGGGTTTAATTATTAACAAAAATGTTGTTACATTTTATTAAGATATAGTAATTAAATATTAAATATAAATTAATTGCTTCTAATAATGACTAAATGAGTAAGAAATTTGTAAAGTTCTTTACTTAAAATTAATGTTAGTATTTATAATTAAATATTTTATATTTATTAAATAATTATTTCTAAAATATATTTATTTAAGATATATTTATTAAATAATTATTAATTTTATAAATTCAAAAAGATATAATATTTAAAGTAATTATGTAAAAATTAATTAATATTTGTATTATAGTCAGAATTATTATAGTAGTTAATAATAAAATCACAGTGTAAATAAATAATTTAAAATAATTTGTTTTTATATTTTTTTAAATTATTAAATTTGAAAACTTATTCAAATAAATATTTTACCAAAATTTAAAAATAGAAATAAAAACAGAAACCAATATCCTAAAAAAATATGACCGCACGCCAGAAAGCGAACAGCTTGAAGAAGTGCTCTAGTTAGCATCTCTATTCTTCTTTATTATTTTTCTTTTCAAGTAATTGCTAAGTGGAACTGTGGAAGCCGCATGCGTGAAACGGCATTGAAAAAGTAGGAACCAAGGGCAGTCAAAGAAATGGACGCTTTGACCTTGGACTGCAATAGCAGCTAATCATGATGATGTGGGACTAAGACTCTCTCTCTTTTACATCAGATTTGACGAGAAAGGTGAGGGTTTTGTTTGATATAGATCGTGAGTGTCCGCCTCTCTTTTACTGGGTGTTTAGGGTTAGGAGTAGTCAGATGTGGAACAGAGGACTTGTTGGAATTTGTAGTTGAAGAGACTACTACTGGAACTAGATAAATTTCCACATGAAAGTTCGCTTTCTTTGGAATTTGAGATTTTGGTGGTACTTCAATGTTCTTAATGCATGATCAATGAAATGAAACACTAATTATCTACCTTTTTCACAAAATTTAATGCTTTAGTTTCATGCAAACAAGTTTGAGACAAACGAAATATTTCAAAATGATCACCACTACTAGTATTACTTGTCCAGATTCTTCATAGGATATCCTTTTCCCTTTCGTTCGATTCTCTGCGATTCTTTGACTACTGAAATAATTTTTTTTCGTAGTTGTTCTAGTGACGGCGTTTTGTCGACTCACCACCTTCTTTGAGACTATAAGAAGATTCCTGCAGAAATCTTTGTTAAAAAAAGTATGTATTGATCCTCTCAAAGTGTACATTGTATAAAGTTAATGTCATAGGGGAAGTAACAATAATCTTTTTCTTCCTATCGGTACTGAGGAAATGCCAGATTATTATAAGTTTGACTGAAATTGAAATGAGTTGCCTCATCACTTGAATATGTTGGCTCGAGTTTCAAAGTAAAACAATCAAAATGTGAGAGACCATTGTTCCTTTGGATCAATTTCTATCGAGGCTAGAGTCGCCCCAGGTCGCATTAACATAACCATTATTTACTTACAGGTCTTTAGACAACCAAGAACGTATAAAAAATTTGAGACTGTTAATAAAGAAAGATGGTTTTTGTAGACAAAAATAGAGAAGTAATCATTTAGGCTGTGGAGGTTTTAGAAAAGGATGCTTAAGCCTTTTATATGCTAGAATGGGACTGAACCTGGGGTAACAGAAGAAAGGAAAAAGATAAAGCTGTAAAGAGAATACTCGAAAGACCAAAAACGACTAGGACCTGGGCTAGATGAAGGAAGGTGACACGGTTCCCTGACAGACTTTTGTGATGCTTCTCACATGGGGATAAGTGCTATTATTGGCTGCATTTTATCTTTACTTCTGTCTCTCTATGGAAGCAGTACGAGTAAGACAATTTTGATGGACTTGAACGTGGGCTCTCTTCTTCATCACACACTTTGACTTTCCCAATGTCCACCAGGACATCTCTTTTTCCAGGCAGCTCAAACCTTTTACCACGTTAATCATACCTGTTTCCAGTTGGGAGTTCTCTATCTGTCGAGTTTCTTTGTACTATTATAAGTATAATCAACACTAATTAACCTTTCATTAGTCAGTTTTACCTTTACATTAAATCTAGATAAAATTAAATGACACAAGATTCAAAATCCACAAACCACGCAGAAAATTTCTTGAAACGAACCAACTCCGTTAATATGACTGTTATTTGACTTATTGTCAGTAATTTGCAGGGTTGTTGAGATTGAGCATCAATCGGCTTTCATTTCAAGTGAACCATTTCTTGCTGGCCTTTCACTTCTCTGCTATCTTCCCTACGGCAAAAGCTTTAAAATTTTACTCAGAAGCTGCATGAGACGGGTTGGAGCACCTGTTTCAGTTAAGTTCTTCCAATCTTGTTCCCTTAATCTGATTCATATATTTGTATGGACCTGACCTCACATCAATGTCCTGTAAGATTTGACGAAATAAAGTTGAAGATACATGTCGCAACATGTACTTTCACCTCCTGCTTAGTTTCCTTCCCAATTAATGTCGATTTACAGGCTTTTCATAGTAGCTGCTTTATATGAAATTCCCCCCTTCTTTCTTTTCCATTTTCAACGGTCTATAGGACCGGTACGTTCTGTGAATCGTTTGCGAAATAATAGCTTGTTAGACTACGAAGCTAATGCACATACACGAGATGCATTGTATACTCATACGGATACTTTCATGCAGTTTCATAGACTCCTAAGATTTAGTCATGATATAAACTAGTTCAGAGATCGTTTAGAGGGATATCATTGAGCACTTTCTTTGCATTAGTTAGACGTAAGCTAAAACAAAATTGTCTTTCGATATCTTTTCTAGTACAGTAAATAATATCGTCTATTTATCTAAGGAATCTGAAGGATTTTCCTGGAAACCAAAAGGCTGAATAGTATGTGAATATAGATGTACTTGAGCCAACAGAAGCCGAAAAGTAAAAATGTACGAAAAAGAGCAGCAGAGAAGGTTGTATAACGATGAAACATACGTAGCTACACAGCGCCATATGTATGGACATATTCCAAAGTCAATATAAAAAGAGAAGCATCATTGGCAATTGTCATCATAATAGATATTACAGTATTGGATATCATAGGAAACCCCCTACCCTCCTTAGCCAAGCAGGCTGGACCCATCCACACCACCAAAACCTAAAATATGCCGTACTTCATCAAACTTCTAACTCATTAGGCTAGTAAACAAACAATGGCCTTCCTTTTGAAGTTTATAACCAGTAAACATCATTTGTTCTGTATCACTAACCACTATGTCTTGCGGTGACCTCACTTGTTGAAAAGATTCTAGGATTAGTGGCAATGGTTGGTATAGTCCATCCCTTTTTTCCCCACTCAACCACACTCAGAAATCCACTAACATTTTCTTAAATCTTTTCTCCTGTTTTGCATGTTTTGGAATGGGGAATCTGTTAAAGGACAGGAATAGGATAAAGCCAAGCTATCTAGCTGCTCTTCCTGTTGCTTAAAATGGTAGATCAATCAGCTAAGGTTTATGATGTTGAATATTTGATGAACTGCTGCTGATATTTCGTCTGCTGATCCCACCTTACAATCATCTTCTATCTGCCATACCATACCAAGTTGGAAAAATGAAATGAAATGACATATAAGGCAGTGGAAATGGAAATTAAACGTTAAAAGAGACCAAATTTCTGAAACAGGGTTAGTCAAAAATATGGTTGACCAAACAGAAATCCAGGAAAAGTGAAAATACCTTGAGATTGAAAGAATAAAGAACAGTATTTTGAGAAGAAGTAATGTTAAGGTGCAGAACTGTAAGCCTTAGATCTTCCAAGGCAACAATGGCCCTTAATAACTGGCCTGGTCTCCTTTCACAGTGAACCTTCAAACTTACATGGTTCTGTATGACGGTGACCTCTATCTCCGCCGCTTCCAATTTCTTTATCTCTTCTGTTTCTTCCTCAAAATCACCACCTCCCCCGTGGATACTGCAGCTTGTGGACTGAGTAAACAAACCCTCCGACGAAAGGCCTATACCTTTTCCTTTTTTCATACGTTTTGTTGCTTCAAGAGATTGCAGAAGCTGCTCTAGTTCCTTCACGAAGTCTATTGCACCTCCTACAATGGACGCTTGGTCACCCTTTTCAAGCATGAAAATAAGAAAAGTAAACACCTTTTTCAAAGTTCGTGAGACCCAAAAATTGAATTGTTAAATGAAAAAGGAAAAAGAAAGGAACTTTGAATGTGTATGATTAACTTCGATCTAGTGAATATTTTAAAAGTAACAGGAAAATGTTTACCCTCTGAACATAAGAGGAGGGCATGAGAGAACGGAGAGAGTTCAGGTGGTCGTTCATTTGACGACGGCGGTTGCGTTCTACAGCAATGTGGGTCATGCGCTGGCTCTCTACTTCATCCTTGTTCTTGCCAGGCCTCGTTCGCTTTCTTTTCTTTCGTTCTTTGGTGACTGTTGGAGAAGATTTAAAGCAATGGTTTTCACTAAGCATGCTGTGCTTGGTGGTCCAAGGAAAAGAAGAGCCAGAGTTGTTTTCTCTACAGGAAGGTTCTTTTGAGTTCAATTCCTGAAGCTCAGAACTTGCACCTTCCATGCAAGGACTAAAATGTGGGTTCTGAACGTCTTTGGTTTCTGATTTGACAGGTGAATGCAAATCAAGCATTTCATGAGTCACACAACTTTCGGGTTCAACTGCTTGAACTTGGTTTCCCCTTTCAGGCATGTAGGTGCTCATATCCCATGGCTTTTTGAGATGTTGTATTCTCAACAAGGTCTGAAAGTTTGGTTGTTTAAGGGGGAAAAGTACAGGAGGGGTTTCTATACTTTGAAGCATTTGGAGAAAAGGCATTTTGTCTTCTAGGCTCGGTATTGAAATCCGTTGTCGCTGCTCTTCTTCTTCTTCTTCCTCAAATCTGAAACTTGAATTCCCAAAGCATTGTTCTAACCCCTCAACTTCCAAAAGGTCTCCTAAGAACTGCGAGAAAAGAAAAAAAAAACTGAATAAAATAGAATATACGTACGAAAGAAGGAAATGACATAAATTCCTAGCTGGGTTTTGCACCAATTCACCCACAAGAGAAGCAAAAGAGCAAATGCTGTTCAGAGAGAGGATAAGTGCTCCAGTCACGGAAGAGAAGAAGAGAACAAAAGCAGAATGAGAATGGAATGTTGAAGAGAATGGAACAGCAGTAGCAGATGTTAGCATTTACAGAAAAACAACACAATGCATAGAATGCAATCACTTGGGAGAAGTAAATGCAATCCATATTTTCTTGATTATAGTTAAGGAATTGGAAAGAAAACATAAGGAGAAGTACTAAAAATGAACAAAGTAACATACGTAGGAATTAATGTGTCCTTGAAGCCTCTCCATTTCTGCCGTGAGAGAAGAAGTGGTGAACTACAGAGAGCGACCTATGCCTTAAATTATTTATCTCTCTCTCGCAGGCTTAATTACACCAACATTCCAATGGGGATGCTACCAACTCAGGAGTAATAAATGTAACTCCCCAACAGAAGCAGAAGGAGATAGCTAGACACTCAAAATTACAGACACATATATATACATGCCCTTAGGTTCGGATGCTGGAAATCGAATGGTCTTTGGAA
Source organism: Erythroxylum squamatum (assembly GCA_025629845.1). Taxonomy (NCBI): domain Eukaryota; kingdom Viridiplantae; phylum Streptophyta; class Magnoliopsida; order Malpighiales; family Erythroxylaceae; genus Erythroxylum; species Erythroxylum squamatum. Next base: position 20,623,643 of record JAOTBA010000009.1, read on the forward strand.
ATCGAATGGTCTTTAATGGAATAACAATAATAACAATACTAATAATGCTATGATGAAGTAACAGAGGAGTGTGAGTGCAGAGAAATGGAGCCCAAGAGAAGAGAGACGACGGAGTATTAAGAGGGGTAAATAAAAACACTGACGGTAAAGCAACAGAAGGGAAGTGAGGTAATGGTAATATTGGGATGTGTTTTACAAGGTCGGAGGCAGCATTATTGGCGGTGGCAGTTTTGTCCGGCAGCGGGGACAGACAGTTGTGGGGACAAGACTCCCATAGTAGAACCAAATTACAAATACTACAGTGGCTTCCCCAAGTTATTCTATAGATTGTCTCAACCTCTCTCTTCCTGCCTCACTCATTATATGCATCACTCACTCACTCACCACCCCCTTTCTTGGTTTAATGTTCTTAATCATTTTAAATATTAAAAATTAGATTTATATTATGTAGGAGTGAGTTAAATTTATATTTAAATTATTTATTTTAAATGCATAATTATACTTATATTGCATGAATAGATGACACCCTAAATCTGTGACTGGATTCCAAATCCCACCAACTGCGTCTGCACGGATATCTTATAACATCCGAGTCTGACTCTATTCCGTATTCCGTGCAGTTTTTCTTGTTTTCAGGTGTGTTCTCTTATTCACACTCGTGACTTCCCGACCATTTCCATCTTGTATTAGTTTCCGTGCCGCCTAAGCTAAGTGGAAGAACATGTTATCATGTAATACTGGATCAGATTTTGATAATGAAGCATCAAATACACACGATGAATTAACATTTATCCGGTGTATTTCTCACATCATGTTAAAAGACAGAGAAAGGAAGAATTGCAAGTAGGCTTACCGTACTACAGAATGTTGAAAAATCGTAACAAGTCTAATTTCGATGGGGCAACAAATCATCAACTGGATGTGAATCTTATCTCGTAGTCACGGAGAGGAAGTGATGGCCGAAGTTGTAAACAAAAAGTCACTTGCAAGAAGCATAGAGTTCATACATACTATATCCACTTTGAGGGTCCTCTGACGTGTTGAAAACGCAATGCATCTCGAGTGTGATATTAATTAAATCAAAAAATTAAAATGAAAGAGTTATATAATAATTAATCAATAATGATAATTTTAAATAAAATAAAAAGAATGATCAAATATGAATATCACTTGTTTTTAATTTATTGAAGGGGTTCGGGTCCAATCTCGCTAGCTGTGACCTGTGGGCATGTTCTGCAATAAATATGTGTCGGGGGCAAATTTTGTCTATATACAAAGCTTGTAGCTAAGGATTCTGTCTTGTAATAAACAACGTGCCCCGAACACCACGTCCACTTCAACAATGCTTGTTCTTACTCTTGAGTGTTTACTGGTGATGGCCTTGTGTCAAATGTTTTAGGTAACTTGCTTGAATAACCTATAGTTCCGGTTCCAAAATGATTCAATGCCTTCATGTACTTTGTTTACTCTTGCTCGGTACTTTGTATATTATAAAACATTACAAGCAATGCGTCTTTTTTTTTACAAGGAAAAGTAAAACGAAACTACACAAACGATCTAATTAGCGCAGTGTCTGCGGTACAAAAAATCTTGTTGGTCACGGCACAAATGGGCCCAAACTGACGTCGGAGGCTCCTGGAGGTAGTGAAATCCCGGCCTGGCTATGGCTGCAAGAGAGGCTAAACAATCTGCACTCTGGTTGCCTTCTTGAAACACATGTTGGAGATGCACTTCCCCGAGCAATGCGTCTTTAATTCTGCTTGGGTGGTCCTAGTGTTTTGTGTGGGACTCCTCGAGTTTCTTCAATTGAAGAGTTGATGAGTTCAAATTCGAGGACTTTTTTAAGTACTTCTAAATATTACAGAGTAGGTTTACAATGCATAAATGGTTCCAATTATCTTACCATTAAATTATTTAAGTAGTTTCATTAATTATTTGTAATATTTTGAATTATTGCTTTTTTGTGTATCGGGATGGCAATGGATCAACCTGATCAAATTTTTTAAAATAATTTTTAAAATTAAAAGTGTAAGACGACATCTTTTTTTAATTGAGTCTGTGCTTGGCCTAAGGCCCAACTCTTCTAAGAAAATCGATATCGTTTTACTTAGAGAAATTAGGTCTTAGGCCAGTCTAAACTTGAGCAGACCTAAGTCTTGACTCAATTAAAAACACCTGAGTCTGGACTCAATTGTCACTCCTACTTTTGTATGAATTGAAGCTTATAATTTGATTGATGACATCTTTCACGGAAACTCAAACAACTTTCTTATTATATGTCATTTTTATATTGTTTAAATCTAATAAAGTGATATTAGAGTAACACCTTGATAAATTGAGGTTTAGAGAATTTAAAACACCTATTCTTAATTTAGAAAAAAAAAATACAAAATCCACAAAAGCCTATAAACAATTCATGATTGCAGATTCAATAATATTCCACTACAAGGGAGAGGGGGTATACCGACGGAATATCTCAGACGGAATATATCCGTCTGAGATTACCGACGGTGTAGTCGGTAAATTTAGGATTCGACGTCGTTTTGTTTGGAGGGGAAACGTTAAAATATTGTCCAAAACGACGTCGTTTTGGTAACAACATTAAAAGCCCCCAAAACCTTTCCCCTCCCATTTCGTCGCGCCATTTCTCCTCCCTGCTTCTCCTTGGTCTGTCGCCGACGTCTCCTTTCCTTCGCCGTCGACTGCTTGCCGCGCCACCGTCTCCCTGCCATCGTCGCCGGCGTCGTCTTCCTCAACAGTGGGCACCGATTGTGGTAAGAGTTGTTCCTCAATCCTATCCTCTTCTCCTACCATGAGCTTCGGTGGTTAATGTTTAGGTTGTGTTTGGTTAATGTTGAGTTTTTTTTGGACCGTAAATGTGTATTATTGGTTGTTAACATATAGTTTTGTTTGAATGTTGGAGATTAATGGAGGAAATTAGGGATTTTGTGTTGAATGAGGTATGAACACATTTTTGCACACCAAGTGTTTGACAAAATGCATATAAGTTTTTGTCTTGAATTGGTCTTGACCTTTAATTATTGTAGGATTTTTTGCAACAAGTTTAGAATATATGTGTTGACAATTTATAGTAGTTCATACGAAAATTGTTATAGTAGTGTTGTGATTGTTAAACTTTAATCATTTTGCAATTGTAGTTTCAATAAATTTAAAAATATAATAAGCTTATAATGTTAATATGACTATGTATTCATAATGAATATGTAAAAGATAAGTTATTGTTTGTTTGTTTTGTGTACTTTTAATTATATTGTTATTATATGTTATATTGTTATAATTAAATGGAAACTAATGAAGATGGATTATGTTTAGAATTGAATAATACATTTAAAAAAAATAGAATTAGTAATTGTGATTATATTGTTATGATTTGTTATATTGTTATAATTAAATGGAAACTAATTAATATCAATATAATTCAAAATGTATAATATATTTATTTTGTGTTAAATTTTTTTAATATTACTTGTAATTATATTGTTATGATTTGTTATATTGTTATGCATAAATGGATACTAACTAAGATCAATTTAATTTAAATATGAATAATATATTTAATATGTGTTGAAATAAACAAACAATATTACTTGTAATTATGATGTTATAATTTATTATATTGTTATAATTAAAGGGATAGTAATTAAGATCAATTATGTTTAAATATGAACAATACATTTATTTTGTGTTCAAATTTGAAATATTACTTGTAATTATATTGTTCTGATATTGTTATAATTAAATGGATACTAATTAATATCATATTAATTGAAATATGAATAATACATTTATTTTGTGGGAAAATAAAAAATATTACTTTTAATTATATTTGTACACATTGGTTATATTGTTATAATTAAATGGATACTAACTCAAATCAATTTAATTTTAATATGAATAATAGATATAATTTGTGTTCAAATAAACAAACAATATTACTTGTATTGTTGTTGTTATAATTTTTAATATTGTTATAATTAAAGGGATACTAATTAAGATCAATTATGTTTAAATATGAATAATACATTAATGTTGTGTTAAAAATTGAATTATTAGTTGTAATTATATTGTTATGATTTGTTATATTGTGATAATTAAATGGATACTAATTAAATCAAAATAATTGAAATATGAATAATACATTAAATCCAACAGTGACTAAACAATATTACTTGTTATTGTTTTGTTATAATTTGTTTTATTGTTATGCATAAATGGATACTAACTAAGATCAATTGAATTAAAATATGAAAAATAGATTTATTTTGTGTTGAAATAAACAAACAATATTACTTTTAATTATGTTGTTATAATTTTTTATATTGTGATAATTAAATGGAGACTAGTTAAGATCAATAATGTTTAAATATGAATAATACATTTATTTTGTGTTCAACTTGAAATTATTACTTGTAATTATATTGTAATGATTTGTTATATTGTTAATATTAAATGGAAACTAATTAATATCCATTGAATTGAAATATGAATAATACATTTATTTTGTGTGAAGAGAAAATAATATAACTAAAAAATTATATTTTTATAATTTGTTATATTGTTATAATAAAATGGACAGTAACTAAGATCAATTTAATTTAAAAATGAATAATAGATTGATTTTGTGTTCAAATAAAGAAACAATATTACTTGTAATTATGTTGTTATAATTTTTTATATTGTTATAATTTAATGGATACTAATTAAGATCAATTATGTTTAAATATGACCCATACATTTATTTTGTGTTCAAATTTAAATTATTAGTTGTAATTATATTGTTATGATTTGTTATATTGTTATAATTAAATGGATACTAAGTAATATCAAAT
>JAOTBA010000009.1:20634900-20647069 GCA_025629845.1 Erythroxylum squamatum
ACTGGACGTAGCCCACGGTTTGGGGTGAACCAGTATAAAAATCGTTGTGTCAACATCTCTCAACTCTCAATCCCTCTTAACTCTCAATTTTCGATCTTACTAGTTTTACACAAGTTTTTAAAAATATTTTACAACTTTGATTTTCAGTAGTTCTTATGAAAAGAACAAGTTTCTTTTAACAAATTTGTTTACAAATGGGCTTACCGAAAAAAAATACACAATTCAACCCCCCCCTTCTTGTGCATTTGCATATCATTATTAAGTCTTGTATTAACGTGTGATTCACTTCAGAAATTACTTTAAAGGTTCAACATGGATAAAGCTAAAGCGGTTAGTTGTCCTCTTGCTAATCACTTTAGGCTAAGTATTATTAAGCAATGCCCTTCGATGGATGAAAAGAAGGAAGAGTTGATGAAAGTCCCCTATGCTTCTATAGTTGGAAGTTTGATGTACATCATAGTATGTACACGGCCAGATATTGCTCACACAGTTGGAGTAGTGAGTAAGTTGCTTTCAAATCATGTTAAGGAACTTTGGGGTATCGTGAAGTGGATTCTCATATATTTATGTGATACTTCCAAAATATGTTTATGTTTTGGAAATACCAAGCATGTGTTAGTTGGTTACACAGATGCAGACAGGGATAGTGACGTTGACTCGAGAAAGTCTATTTTAAGTTACCTAATTATCTTTGCAGGGGGAGTTATTTCATGGCAATCGAAATTGCAAAAACGTGTTGCTTTATCCACTACTGAAGCGGTATTTATTTCTACAATTGAAGCTTGCAAGGAGGTCCTATAGATGAAGAAGTTCTTAAATGAACTTGGATTTCAACATGATAGACATCAACTATTTTGTGACAGTCAAACTGCTATTCACCTTAGGAAGAATTCCTCCTTCCAGTTAAAAGCAAAGCATATTGATGTGAGATATCACTGGACCAGAGAGGTGTTAGAGAAGAAGCTTTTGCAGCTTGAGAAGATTCATACAGATGAGAATGGATCAGATATGATGACAAAAGTTCTACCAAGGGGAAAGTTTGAGTTATGTCTATCATCTGCAGGAATGACAATTAACCCCATGTATTCGGTAGTGGAAGAATTATAAGGCAGTGCCAACTTACATGGGTACCACCACAAATGTTCTAGAATTGTTTTTAAAAAAAAGACAACTTGTCAACGCAAGTTATCAATAGCTTGTATTGGCAAGCTAGGCAACAACTTGAACTTAACAGTAGAGGGCCTATAAAAAGACCCTCCCTCCCTGTTTCCTTATATATGCATCATATGTGATATGTGGTGATTATGAGAGAGTGATTTTTTGTGTATTTTTGGGAAACGTTTTCCTAAAAGTGTGAGTGACAAAATAGTGAAGATATTATCTTAGGGATAGTAAATTTGGGCATTACCTTGTGTGTAAGTGCTAATATTTTTTTATGTCATTTTTCTCTCTCTGTACCTACTATTTTCATTAATGGAAGATTTATTCGGAGTTTGACCCATGGATGTAGCCCAAATTAAAGGGTGAACCACGTTAAATTTATATGTATTATTTCCTTGCTTACTTTAACTATGGGATATAATTCGTTGATTTTTTCCCAACAAAATTTATTTCATAAAATTCAAATAAGGGACCCTAATATCTTCTAAAAGTTTAAGGCTTAGATAGAAATTTAAAGTGGCTGTAAAATTTAGGTGTTTGGGTTTGATAACGAAATTAAATACACTTAAAAATTAAAAAAAAAATAAAAATGCAGGCATAGGTCATCATTAATATCTCCTTACAATCTCTAGTGAAATAGAGTTGTAGAGAGGTAAACTAGGATACTTATGAAGACAACAAGATTCTTATATTATTAAAACCTGCCAAAGGTTTTTACTAAACAAATCACTAAAAAGGAATTGCAAGAAGAAAAAAAACTACAATTAAAGCATAGTTATATTATAAAACTAAGCTACTAAATTTAAAAATATTCCTTGGGTGAAAAGAGATAAATTAGATAAGGCAAACCCTAGATCTTTGTGGGCTACAATTTAGTTTCAAAAGCCAACAAAATCTATTTTTTTCAAAGCAATAAAGTGATTATTAGTAAGGACTCCAATTCTTTCAGTCAAAAAATTAGAGCTAGAAGGATTACATAAAGCTTGAATTTCAAAAGGAGATTGATCATGTTAATGAAGAAAATAGCCGAGGAACTAAATCATTTTCTAATATTTACCGAAAGTATACAACAACAGCACATAGTAGAAATCTTGTTAAGACGCGGGGTAATATTTATCAAAAGTATAAGGTTGATATAATAGAGTATGTTAATCCAAAGAAATTGCAAAGGAGGAGCTCATACTGGTTGAAAAAAAAATAAGCTTAGAAACTAATTGATGAAGTTTTACATAAAAAGACGATAGGATTCAATTGGGTTTATAAAACCAAACTTAATATTAATAGCTATAAAAATAAGCACAAAGCAAAACTAATCCTCAAGAAATACGCTAAGATGTTTGGGTTAGATTTTTCAGACTTTTGATCTAGTTGCTAGACTCGATATCATATAAATGCTTTTGGTCCTAGTTGCTCAAAAGGGTTGCATTATGCACCAAATGAATGTTAAACTAGCTTTCTAAATAGGTACATAGAGGAAGAACTTTTTGTAGAACAATCTGAAATTAATTTTCAACAACAAAAGTAAAAGGTAAGCTTGCTAAAAAAAGGATTTGCATGATCTAAAACATGCACCAAAGTCTTGGTATATTGATACTCATTTGCTTGACTTAGGTTCTAGAAGAAGTTTAAGTGAATTTACTATGTTAAACATTTTGATCTTCATGACTCATGTTAAACATTTTATTCTTCATGACTGTTTTGATAACAATTAGACTGGTTGTGTTGATGACGTGAAATAAAATACTTCAAATTGTTAAATATAAAAAACTATATCTCGTAAACGCATATGCAACTGCTGCTTATGATTAAAGACCAGAGGACATGTTTTCGCAGCCAGCCATATGTCTCATTTTTACATTTTTTAACTTCTGTCTCTGTCAAACAGAGGCTGCTGCAGGGATAATGTGGCCATACTTTCTGGCCTGGAAGTTGGGGTTGACTTTGTTTGAGCTTTAGCTGTCATGGCCTCATAAAAGCCCCAACATGTCACAAAATCAACATGAAATATAAGATACATTCTAGCGATAAAGAGTATGTAACAATTTTTTATTTGCTCACATGACCTTTAACTGACTGACAGGTCAATAACCTGACGTTTAGGGCAATTTCTTTCGTTCCAGGAAGCCTAACAAGGACAAATTCCGATGAGAAATTCCTAAGACGTTACTGTCACACATTAGCATAGTCATCTCTATCTTTAACTTGCAATCCTTTCCTATTAAGGCCTGCCTGGTTTTCGGTTTATGAAATCTACCCTTTAAGCTTTACTTCTCAATTTATCGTCTTCCCGGCTCTTAATAAGCAACAGAACAACAAAGACATGACATGGATTTGCTTTAAGGAATCAGTGGCAAAGATAATTTATGAGCCTGCGTTTTCAAGATTTCAGGCAGTGCCAAGTGTAGCCTCGCTGGAAAACACCAAACTCCATTGGCTGATGTCTACGAATCTTATCCATTTTGGTCCACTACATCTATTTTTTATCCTACGAGATCATTGTGAGCTTGCTAACCACAGAATCAGAGCTAAGCACTCACATTCTCAAGAAAACTGCTAAAAGTTCTGAACTAGTCTTTTAGATGATTGACCAATCATCAGGAAGATTGCACTGAGATTGCTGCCATATATCGTTGATTTGTTGGCAATGGAATATCCAAATCAAATAGAATTAAAATCAGCAAAACTTGTTCCAATCTGGGAAAAGTTTATTATCAAGCATTTACTGGCTTTTTATTATCTTCTTGCTGTCACCATAAAGCCATTCGATTTTACTGAGATATGCCTCTACTACCTGCATATTAGTGTAGAAAGCAAGCGTATCCAGTTGAGTCAGAATCCCATTCACCTAGTTGGATGATGCCTAGTCCCCCAATTCACAGTTCATGTTTACCGGATGTTGATTTAGCTGACGAGACGTTACCTTAAAAGTCTACCTCAGGTTGATGACACTGCCACTGCAAAATTATCAAAGTGGTAGACCCCGCTCAAGAGCGGTAGTTGATGCGTTCCCTGCATAAGTAGAAGACGAAATTTCCTTCCCCAATCTCACCGACGATATCTCCCTTTACCGAAAACAACGCAAGCACATGTGACATTCATATGCAATGTCAATGAAATGAACAAGATAACAACTCTAGAATCTGAACACATGTAATCTCTCCAAAATTACGAATTCTATTTGTCAAACACCAAAGAGTATGATATGCAGATAACAATGAATCATCAATCTGCCTCCTAAAATCGAACCTTTTAACCTAAAAGATTACAGCTAGAACAACAAAGCGGGTAGACAAGCACACAAGATAGATATATTGCTAGTTTCACTAGACAGGCCTGCGATACAAGAGAAAATTGCCTCTGTCAACTAACGTTCTATCTGTATTGTAACATGACTGATGTTATACTCCCTCTTGATATAATTTATCACATTGTCCAGCACCATGTCTGCATTTGCTTCTGGTCTGATTTTGACATGACAAGCCAAAAGAACCTTGCCCACTGTAATGGCCCATATGTGCAGTTCGTGAACGGCCAGTACTTCTTCCATCTCCAAGAGCCCCTCTTCCAGCTTTGTTGCATCTATTTCTCGTGGAGTACTCTCCATCAAGACTTCAAGGATGCTCCTCAGCATTTTGATCGTTGTTCCCAAGACTATGACTGAAAATATTAAAGTACAGATCAGATCAACTATCTTCCATTTTGGATTATACCATATGATTGCACCTCCAATCATTACTCCAATACTCTGGATGGAATCCCCAAGCACATGAAGATATGCTCCTTGTACATTTATATTCCGCTGCTTCTTTTCAGGCTTCTCTTTATCAAGCAAAGGTTCAGAATACTCTTCATGAGCATGTATGTGCTCCTCTTTTGAGTGGTCCTCATGATGATGGTGCTCATCTTTTGAGTGGTCCTCATGATGATAATGATGATGATGACCGTCGTGGTGGTGGTGGGTAGTAATTGTCATTCCATGGCTGTGGCCAATACCATGATTGTGACCATCATCGCCATGACCATGATTATGGCCCAATAAAACAGCCATGATGATATTCACGACTAGACCAAATGCAGCAACAATAAACATTAGGAAACCATTCACGTTACCAGTGTCATGTATAAGCCTAACTATGGCTTCATAAACTAAAATCCCTGCAAGCAACCATATCAGCTGGATGGAAACCAAGGCACCAAGAATTTCAATCCTGAAAAATCCATAGGATTGACGGGGGTTGGCTTCCCAGCCAGCAGCCCACAATGAGAACAACGAAATAGCAAAAGCTGCAACATCTGAAAGTAAATGTGCGGCATCAGTAAGTATTGCTAAACTATTGGCTTTGAGACCACCAGCCACTTCAACACTCATGAAGATCACACAGAGAACCACTGCTATCAATAGCTTGCGCATGGACGCTGATCGTTCTTGGGCATCCTTGGAAATAGTTCCAGCATCTGAGAATCCACATGGTGCTTCATTACATATCTTGCTGCCTCCAACCGTACCATCCACAGCAGGAGCATCAACACCTATCTCAACAATTTGTCCAGGTTGAAGATTTTGTGCTTCCATCTGCAATCTTGGAGCAGTATTATGTGAATATCAATATTGGATGCCTAGAGTACAAAGAATAGATAATATATTATGCCACACGAGATAAAGCATTGAAGGCAGAAAGAATACATACTAATATTGTCATCTTTCAACCACATCTGAAAACCTGTGAAAGATTATTTGAATTGATGATCTCATTAAGAATGAAAATACAACAAAAAATAGCAAAGGTTCTTCCACTTAATGTAAGCACAGTGGTCTTAATTACTAACATTCTAGAGTCAATTGAAGAACCAAGCTCCTGTTATTAATGTGAATGCAAATAATTCTCGAAGAAAATGAATCTGAAATGGCCTCAAACAATGCCCACAAAGAAAAGAACATGAACGTTAAGATGTAGGTTCCTTGCAGTTTCTATTATATTGCCATCCACAACCAGTATAAAAACATTAGCATTCCCCTACCAAGAATCTTATCTGTTTCAATACAGACATATTATTGAATTGTTAAAAGGACTTGTTCAATATGAGATAGAACCTAAAAAGCACGGACACGGCAAAATGGAGCCATGTCCGCATGTCGGACACGTGTCTGACACGGACACCCACGAAGAGTGTATATATATGCTCCATATTTTTTTAGAAGGGCTTATAAAGTACAAAATATGCATGAACTATCAAGATATTTGAAGTCTTGAAACACATCAATCAATATATATCATATTATGAATTCTGAATTTTTTTCTTAATTATAAATTTTATAATATATATATATATATATGCAGTGTCCGTGTCGACCAAATTTTAGAAGTTGTCGTGTCCCCGTGTCCGTGTCCGTGCTTAGGATAGAACTACTAGTAAATTCAACTTGATACTTTTTCTACCCAAATTCTCTTCAAGGAAAGTAAAACACGTTTCTCATTCAAATCTGCAAGGCCAATACCCTTGTACTGTTATGGAAAGAGGTAAATTGAGGCATGTCAACGTAAAGGAACGTGCCACAGTGTAAGTCCTGTACAACCACAACTAGACAATATTGTATTGAACACCAGGCAAGCATTTAACCCTCGACATCATTCATCTATTAAACGGTAAAAGTAACTTGCAATGAGCTTCTCAAACAAGAATGCCTATACCAGCACCAAGGTTTGTAAGCAGAACAATCGAACTACAAAAACTGCACGTAGTTTCAAGATAAGTTTGCATAACCGGATTCCATCAATCCCAAACAAGAAAAAGAACCACATAACAAAAAGTCTGACCGGCGATTACTGAAGTATTTTGCATTACAAAGGAAACTTATAGTGAAAATTTCAGATCAGTCATCTAACAAGGGGGCCCATGTTGCTAATCGACCACCAGAAGGTCAACCCGAAACCCACATAAAAACAGCCTAGCGAACTTAGTTTAAAGCAAGACAATCGCATTAAAAGAATGACCAATTGAGGAAAGGATCAAGCAGAGATTGCAGACTGCCAATTCGCAAACAAACTCTACATCGTCAAATTCCGGTGTCTGGAACCCAGTTTACTGCTATCCTTTGTATGAATATGCCAAATAACAATAAACGAACAAGATCAACCCCCTCAAACCCCAGCTTTCTGTGAGGCAAGAGAAAGGGGATTGGTAATCATGAAAACCTAAGCAGTGAATATCCAGACAGAGGCTGAAAGACTCAGACTTGATCGTAAATGGAAAGTGGGAAGAAGAACCAATCACACCCATTGATCGACTAAATACTAATACATCCCACCAACTTCTTTTAGAATTGTCAGTCGTGATGTTATGAATAGGAAACCGTGTGTAATACACAACCGAAGAAAAAGGCACGCTAGTTCAGATTCACCCACCTTTGAGATTCTTCTCGCATAAAATCAAATCAAAGGTGTAACCTTTTTCAACAAGCTACCAAGTTGCTGTGGCTATGGCTGTGGCTGTAGCTGCGAAAGCACCAACCTTGGTGAGTATGTAAATAGGATAGCCCACTACCAAACACCAATTCAAGAGGCTTGGATCTTTGGACTCTTCGTGCTCCTGCGGGGAATGACTAAATTAGACCTGCCAATGCCATTCCATTGAATGACCCACCAAGACCGTACCTGTCCTTTAGTAGGAAAAGGCATGTCATGCGCACATCAAATTTTCTGTTCAATTAATGGAACATGATAGAATATGATTGAAACAGAAGATAGAAGCTTTTAGGAAGGAAACGACAAACAATCTGCCGTTTGAGTGTCCAATGGGATTGTGCTACTTGACAATTCTGTTCGCTTCAAATTAGGAGATAAGGACAAGGCTAGGGAATTCTTTGACAGAGATTAATGGCCTGTTTGGTTTGGTTATTCAATTCCTAGCATATTTTTATTCCATTCCTTAATTCTGTGTTTGGTTTTTGGTTATTCAATTCCTAGCATATTTTTATTCCATTCCTTAATTCTGTTAGAATAACTCATCATCACGAATATATATTCCGTAAGTTTGAGGAATAGTTAATACTAATTCCTACCTATCTTTATCTATTTCAATAAAATCTATTCTTATCCAAAACAAATTTATCCTTCGACGTATTAATAATAACATAGAAAAAGAAGAAAATTAATAATAATAATAATAATAATAAATTTAATAATAAAATTAATAAGAATAAGAATAAGAATTATTATTATTAATTAATAATAATAAGAATAATAATAAAATTAAGAATAATATTATTATTAATATTAATATTAATAATAAATAGAAGAAGAAGAAGAAGAAACTTAATAATAATAATAAATAAGATTAAAATTAAAATTAAAAACAATAATATTAATAATAATAATGATATTTTGATCTTTTTATTAATTATTCGTTTGTCATTCCAAGTTTATATTTTCAAACTAAATATTGGCATAAAAAATATTTATCTATTTCATTCCTTGAACTAAACAAAATAATACACATTCTATTTTATTACTCATCTTTTCTATTCATAAAAATAACTATTCTATTCCTTATTTATTACAACTGTTCTACCAAGCTGGATCTAAGGAGTTGGGATTGTTACGAAGTGAGAAGGAATTATAGTTTATTTATTTAAAAAGAAAATAGAACTCTATTCATCTTAATTGTATCATAATTATCACATGTTACGTGGTTCCCGCATCTGAGGAAAACGAAATATGATGTGAATGGATATTAATTGCTTATCTTTACAATCTATCTAATTCAATTGCTTGTCTGCACCCATCCAGAAAAAACCAAGTAACGTGAATTGTACAAACATGATCTTCAACTTTCCTTTTTTTGTTTTATTTTTTATAAGGACATCAACCCTCTTACGGAGCAATACTCGACCTCTTTGAATAGGACAGACCACTTTGAGGATGTCCAGCATCCAAGATTTTGGTTTGACTCTAAATATAATACTATGATCTCGAGGAATTGGAAGTCCGGAGGGAGCCCCCGAACCCGAAGTTCCAATAGCAGAGTGGACCACCTCGTAGGGGCAGAAACGACATTTTGGTGGCTCTCGGTCGGGTAAATTAAAACCCGATCGCCTAATTGGTAGACACAATGGTTTCATTAGTTTGACATGGGAAAGGCCTAAGCCCAAGAGTTTCATTGCTGGTGGGCTTTTGAGACCCGGTCTCTATTTATCTACCATCCTTTGGGTGCAATTTAAGTTTTGATATTTTAACTTAAATGCACACGAATATATTCGATTGAATGAATATGTAATTTTAATTTACCAGGGTGAAGAATAATACGTCTTTTCAAGCATGCCAAAAGAATGTATTAAGTGTTAAAATGGGGTTAAAAGAAATTTATATACAAGTGGTTCAGTTTGAATCTGCTGAAGCTGGACGCCATTGTTTAGATCCATGAATCTGAATAACTTTGGCTAGAGAATACCTGCAAAACAAATAAAGGCACACCGGGGGTTGACTCCCGGAAGGCCCCTCCGACGCTCAAGTCAGTCTTTTTGTGAGGATTTTGGTGGCTAGGAATTAAGAGAGTACGAGGGTTCTGAAGTCGTACCTTTTTCCTGATGAGGTAATGAGTTTATATAGTAAATACCTGTAGGAATTAGGTCAACGTCAAGGAACGGGGGCGCCGTTCTGAGTTTGGGCTTGGGCCTAGCACGACTGACCCAACCACACTCCGAGTCTCACTCGCTCTCAAGCCGGCAAATAAAAATCTTGTTCTTGTCGGTTAAGTATTAGAATCTCTTTGACCACTCGTGCATGCTCTGTTGAGGTAGTTGATATATCAACTGTCTGATATGCTTACTTGTGATTCAAACCGATTCTCAGCCGTACAATTTGCTTACTTGTGATTTCTGGGCCGGTTTGTATGTTTCAGTCTGCAACATTTGCATATTTCTGTGGGCTCTGCAACAGTTTAATAAAGCTCAGAAGTCATGGCCTTAAAATGTTAAGCGTGCTAGAAAAGAATATAATACGACAATGGACAACTGGCGCCTTTTAATTAGAGATGTCATTAGGCTCAGGGATGTTATTGGGCCGGACTCAAGGATTTTATTGGGTCGGACTCAAATTTTATCGGGTTTGGAAGATCTGAAATTTGATCGAGTTTGAAACTAATTCAATTCTTTTCTTTTCTAATTTAAAATTTTAAAATAATTATATTTTTATTCAAAATTTTCAAATTCGGGATATTGTTTTAAAAAAGTCTAAACTTGACTTGAATTCCGATCAACTCAAATTGAGCTTGTTGATTTTGAAATTAGTCGATTTGGGTTCGGACCTGAATGTCATCTCCAATTGTTTATTCTTTTAGTTTACTAGCCAGTTCAATATATTGGTTTAAATTTTTTTATTAAATTAAATTTTATTAATTTAAAAAATTATATATCTTTTTATTTTAACCTGAAAGTTTTCTTTCTTAATCTAAATATTTTTTATAACGACATTTATTTATTACTTATATATTTATTTATTTGCATTTATTATTATTATCTTTTATTTCTATTTTAGTGTGTGTGTGTGTGTGTATATATATATATATATATAGGTCTATTAGAAAGAGTCTCAATACTAATTAAGAAT
This sequence comes from Erythroxylum squamatum, assembly GCA_025629845.1. NCBI lineage: Eukaryota > Viridiplantae > Streptophyta > Magnoliopsida > Malpighiales > Erythroxylaceae > Erythroxylum > Erythroxylum squamatum. The sequence continues at coordinate 20,645,667 of JAOTBA010000009.1, forward strand.
AAAGTTGCGTAATATTAGACCTCTCTATATTTCGAGCATCAACGGAACTTTCACTGAGTTATCGTTATTGTTGTTTTTTAATCCTTTTATTAATCTTCTTTGTTTATTTCATTTATTTAAAAAATGACTCATTAATTTAATAAATAATATTATTTTATTATTATTAACTTGTCTTGAGCAGCCTGCTGTATTGAAAATGGTAGAGGAGCTAGCAATGACAGTGAAAGTGAGGAAAAAGAAGAAGTTGAAGAAGGTTAGGAGCAAATGGAAATTGGAGATGATTTTAAGCATAATTCAACAATATATGGATCAAAGCAATAAAGATCAAGGTCTGAAGAGTGAAGATCATATTCAGAAGCTGGAAATTCAATGTAAAAATGAAGCTGAAGAGAAGATGGAAGCAGGTATGCAAAAGGCCAAAAAGTGCAGATTGGAGAAAAGCACAGCAGATGTTGAAAGTTCCAGTTAGTTACTTGAAAGGAAGTAACCACGAAGGAAGTAACCAGAAGTGTAGAGTTAAAATCCAGCAGAAGACTGAAGTAATTTCAAGAGGTTTAATCAAGCTTAATGTTAATCAAATGCATGGAGCTGAAGAACCACAACTGACAATCAGATTTGGATGTCAGTTTTGGTGCTAAAGAATCAAGTTGCTGCTGAAAAAGTAATTGTTGTTCATTTTCTCGTTTTTGCAAATGTTAGTTTTAGTTACACAAAAGACAAATGAAGTTGCTTTTATGTTTAGCCAAATCAGGAAATGCTGCACTAGTCCAGTTTTATTCATCAGTTCAAGCCTTTACATTCCAGTTTAGAATCAAAAATGTATCAGAACATGTGTGAGCTAATTATAAAGCTCCACTCTTTTCATTTTCGGTTATGTATGAATGTATGAGAAAAACTAGAAAATCTCAATACAAGTTCATCATCTTTCAAGTTTCAATTTTTCCTGTTATGTTTTCATTTTGATTTCTGCTATAGAGTTCAGAAGTTGAGTGATAAAGTAGAGAGGTAGCTGAAGTAGTTTTTACATTTTCAGAGTTTGCAAACCAGAATTTCATTGTTCCATTCGAATACAACAGTAGAGTTTCTTTTCATTGCACAAAAAAACCAAACACCTTACATACACGGATTTGTGAGAGTCTTACAATCTAGGAGGAGCATTATACATTCAGTTACGAAACAGAGGAGATAGAAGTTGCTGCATTTCCTCTTGTATCAGAACAGAGGTGAACAGAGCACGCCAAGTGTTCGACCATTTGCCACCAGCTGATTTGTTCCTCGACAGATCGATAGCTGAAGGAGGCTTCTTCAATCCTCAAGGGAGCAACTTTCAAGAGTGGTATCAGAGCTTCACGGTTCACCTAGCCTGGACCAAACCGAACAATGGCAGGTATGAATCCGACGAT
>JAOTBA010000009.1:20652393-20664710 GCA_025629845.1 Erythroxylum squamatum
ATACATTTGAATAATTATTATTACGGTCCAAAAAATAATATTAATAATAATATATTTCAATAATAATAAATACAAATAATAATAATAATAATAATAATAGTAATAATAATAATAATAATAAATTTGAATAGTAAAACAACAAATTATATAATAATAATAATAAATATTGAATAATAATTAATACAAATTACATATTAAAGACTAGGGGCATATTCGTTATTTGCACTATTTTTTGTCTTTGTCCCCTAAAACCAAACACATCTGTCCTGGAGACGGAGACAAGATTCTCTGTTCTGTCCACCATAAATCAAACAGCTCACTATCTCCAGTTTCTGTTCCGTTCCGTTCTGTTCCGTTCCGTCTTCAGCTACCAGAGACGCTAACCATACGCAGCGTAAGAATCGCTGACGTTGAAAAGAGACTGGGCATTGGTAAGGGAAACACGTGTCCCAAGTAGTAATATGTGTCCTATGGTATAAATTTTTTTAAAATTGAATTTAAATCCCAATTTGTTAGTGTACAAATTTTGTGCCATTAAAGGAATGAAGACAACAAATCTTAACAACTAAGAATCAAACTCTTATTCTTGAGACATTTACCTTATGGCCCCACATCTTAGTTTGTCTACTTCTGTCAGACAGAAAACAGAAAAGGAGAAGAGAGGAAAACAACATTCTGCCCGTTAGCGTCATCCACTTGAAAGCTCTTTAATTATCTCAGCAGCCAAACGCAGTTCTATATTATTTACTTTTCAGAGGAATGAGCCTCTGCTCTTGTTTGAAAACCAGCTTGGCTTGTAGCTGATTTTATTAGTTGTTAGTTCATAGCTGATTCTATTAGTTAATTTGATTAGCTGATTCTATTAATTGTTTGTTAGAAGTGTTTGGTAAAATTAGTTGTTTATGTATAAAATGACTTATAAGGACATGACTTTAAAAAAATTATAAGAGTATAAATATTATATATCTTAGTATTTCGTTGAATATTCTTATAGGAATTTAAATTTTAGATATTTAATTATATAAAATTAAATTAATAACTTTAATAAAAACATATAACATTTAATAATAATAATAATAATAATAATAATAATGATGGGACACATTCTGTTTTGACTAAGTTACCAAATTTACTCCCCTCTATTTACTTTAATAACTTTTACTGTTAAGGCCTAATATGTTAATTGATTAATCGATCAATTTTTATAAATTAATAAATTCTTATAAATTAAAATAAATTAACTAATTTTTATTTAACAGTTTATTTTTTTCAATTAAGCTTCATTTTAAGAATAGTTATATTTTAAAATTTTAAAATTTTTAACAGATTTTATGACAGTTTAATACTGATTGAATCTTTAAACTTTAAATTTCTTGTTATGTGTTTAATTTTTTATTCAGTTTTTAAAACGACAGTTTATTAATTAATTGCTTAAATTTCTAAATTAATAAGTTATCTTAAATTAAAATTAATTTAATTAATTTTGAATTAAAATTTAAATTGGATAAGCACAAGTAGTCTTGTGTCATTTAAGCAGCCTTGATGTCCATTTTCGTCAATCAAATGCTCATCGAACAAACACAAACAAGAATATCTAATCTCTCCGTCGCTTTCTTCTTGTGCTTTGGCGTGAAAGCGAAGTCGTAAAGGTAAACGTTAGCTCTTGGTTATTTAAATTGTCACCTTCCTTGTAATTCTCGCTGGATTTCAATTCCTTTCTTCTGTGTCTCAATTCCTTCCCACAGAAAAAGTTTCGATTTTTCTGCATAACTACAAGTCTTTTGAAGAGACATGTAGAAGATAAGGTAAGTTTAATTACCAGGTAAAAGTTAGGAAAATACACGTATAGACACCATCAGTCACCAAGGAAACAATTAGAAATGGAGTTATCACTTGGTCTTTCTACTAAAAGTTCCGACCTTTTTATTTGATGCTTCCGTTCGCCAATTTTTTGAATCGCAGGAGCAGAATGGAAATGCATTGGAGCCCATATTTACCCCACCATTCTGGGCATTTGGCGGAGGTCTGCCATTCTTATACCAAGCGTCGAAGGATCAAATGTCACACAAAATTTTGCACGCATCTCTGAAAGAATGGTGTAAAGAAAAAGAAGTTTCGAATGAAAGATCATGTGATGGTTCAAGTATAGGGTCAGTGAGTGGAGTAGATAACCGCAAGAAAATCCACAGGAGGGAAGGCCCCAAGGAAGCAGTTGGCCACAAAGGCCGCTCTTGTTTGCTAGAGATGAGACAGAGGGTTAGATCAAAACATTTTAGCCGTAGGAAAGGGCAAAGTTGGGTTTTGATACATATAATTTTAGCCGTTGGAAGAAAACACTGGCATGTGGCAGCGTTTTTATTTTCAGCTGTTTGCCTTCAATCAACCGATAAAAACGCTATTCTCCAAATAATGTTAATAGCTGTTTGACCCTAACAGCTAAAGTCAACCAATTAGTTAAAAAATAGAAGATTGGTTGATAACCAAACGAGCTTATTTCTTCAACTATTTAAATTTTTATGTTACTTTATTTAAAAATTTTAAAAAATAGTATGATAAACTAACAATTTTTTATTTATTCCCACGCAATACGGTTGTATTTTAAAATTGCGATGGGGCGTATAAATGGTAAGCTGAAGCCCAATAGTCTGTGTTACGCCTTGTCTGGGAGGTTCTGCTTTTATCGGGCAATGTCTGCTCAGATCCAGTCATATGTTGGACTGTGTGTTACGCCACGCCTAAAGCTTCATGTTTCCAAGGACTTGCTTGTGCTTGTAGCCACACACACAATGCCCACCATCGATTCTGATGGCAAGTTTATCTGCTTTGGAGTGTCTCACATCCTTTCCCGTTTCAGGTATCAGAAAGATCGGTCTATCAACTGCGTTAACTCCATAATCAGGTGAATATATCAGATAAAAACTTGTTCCATTTTCCATATTGATTTGCCTCTAATTGGCCTGGTGCATGCAAAAAATGCAAATATCAATTATCGAACAGCGCAGGAGAATGCACATGAGATGTGAAGTAATTACTTTTACCAACCAACAATCATTTCCACCCTCAGATACTTTGTACAAGAAAGCAACAGAAAAGTCGGGTTAATTAACTGGAATGTTCAGGCTGGAGCTTCCTAATTCACCTGTAAATTACCAGCCTGAAATTGTCCTACAAGAGGACCTTCCTAATTAATCTAATTCACCTGTAAATTACCAACCTAATTAACCAAACTGACAGAAGACTTCCAAATCTTCAACTACTTACAATAGCAAATCAGGGTACGACCTTTTCCTAGACACCTGAAACCACATCTATAGTCAGTACCAAGTCTACAGACTCGTAAATACATCTTCAATCATACTTACATTACCATAAAATCCTGTTCAAAAGCTAAAGACACTGCCCATGGCAAGCAAAATTTTGACACTTCATTTCATGGTTAAACACGGATGTCACCGGCTGGGCCATTATTTTGCACTTGACGAACAAATTGGCCTTTCACTCGGGGACGCTGCTCTGCAAGTTTTTTCCGGCTCTGGTATCGGACCTGGAACCAGAAAAAGGATCAAAGAAGACTTTTAACTCGTTCAGCTGTATCATTATGATTAACCAAAGGGTGCATATATCAATTGAAACATCTTGATGATGGGTCATTGTAAAGAAATTTTGTTATAAACGATCTAGTAAAGCCCTAGCCCTAGCAATTTAAACAAGCTATCGTGGAATGACAGATGAAATAGCATTAGTGATACATCACAACGGTACTGTTAAGGGTGCAGAAGCTATTGGTGATGGAATCACCTTGCCCAACTTTCAAGAGCTGACCAGCATATCAACATTTCTACACAACCCTTAGTTCCCAATCAGGATTTTTCTACTTTGTCATATGTAATGTTAGTGAGAATAAGGAGATCATTGTACCTTCTTCTCATAGCAACGATTTTTGCGCTTCAAGCGGAATTTTGATAGTGCTGCTTCCCTCTGTCCAGATCGATGAGCATCCATCCCTTTGAGTCCTTCTTGGATGAAGAGACCGTCATCCAAGCTCTCTGATTCTATGGCCCTTTCAGTTGCCACAGAAACAGTGGCATAGGCGTCATTTCCATTGCAAACGCTATCATGTCCACTATAAGAGTCGTAATTTGTGACACCATTACATAAACTGCTGCAAGCACTCTGACCAGTAGTGGGCAAACCATGTTTTAACTCCTCCACTAGTTCTATGCTCTGCTGATGTATATTTTGGTCGACAGAATTGTTGGGAGTATCATCAGATTGTCTGTGCTGATGCTTAGTGTCATCAATGTCCTCATTGTAAAGGATTGAAGTATTAGAAGGAAATGGAGATTGATCACTTCCGGTAGCCACCTTGGGAGTCCATGTTGGGGGCAAACCCAATTGCTTATTATAGTATGAAGAAGGAAAAACATGATCATATCCAATAGAGATATTGTCCGGTTTCACTCCTTGGACAGGAATCAACCCATGCTGCGCGCTTGGATATGATATGTCAGTTTGCCCAGAACCAGTGACCAATGTCGTCATGATTTTTTGACTACTAGTTCCAGTGGAACCGTGTTGTCCAGAAATGCCACTACCATTTTGAGAGACTTGATTGGATGATATCTCTGGAGAATTACTAGCATCTTTATTGAATCCAGAACCATTAGCAATTGACATTGGGAAAAGAGGTCGTAATGTTTTACTGTTATACCTGCACAACGGACCTGTTAGTTGATAAGAAATGGATAGGAAGGTATAACATTAAAACATGCAATGCTTTAATGACAAAGAACGAGATCAACATTATGCTCTGGGAGAACCCAAAAGGTTGAATCTTCAGTCGACCTCTTATGCACATTAAGCACCTAAAATCTCGCTATCTGATCATGATCCCATCATATGATGGTGAAACACAAGAACTTGAGAATACCCATGAAATTGTTTTGAGTCTAAAATAATCAAATTCTGTCTCAATGTAAACTGCTCACACTACAGATACTCACACACACCTATAGTGTCGAACTTGTATATAACTTTCAAAAACTCGTGTTAGTGGGCATCTTGAGGCTATAGCAAACTCACCAAGAGAAGGCTGAGCTATTAGAATGGTTTAGTGCATGCTTCTCATCAATTGGTAGGTCATTCGCTCTGTTGGGACAGAACCTTCTGAGATAAATTTCCTGCTGTGGAGTAAATTCAAATCTGTTCGTGCTAACATCCATAAGAGAATGTTCATGAATGCGATTTGAGCCGTTACCAAATGTACTGATCAAGTCTACAGTTCCACTTGAAGGTTCTACCAGTTCATAATTGTTGCATTGATAATTAATGGCATAATTTTTGTCACTTTCTGGTCTCACTCTTGTAAAACCATTCGCCTCTCCCAATCTCAAAGTACTTGAATTATAGGTCTCGTTGCAAGCCAGTTCTGATTGGTTAGATCTGTCTGCACCAAAGTACTGCATCAGATGCCAATCTTACATACAAGGAAGAAAGAGAACTGCTAACCCAGAATAATAAATGCGAGTAAACAATGAACAAAGACAAAATAGGAAAGAGCAAAACTCTTACTTTTACACTCGGAATCAGCTGATTCTATTTCCAACGTGGCTTGCTCTTCATACATCTCTCTTCCTGTGTTGCTCAGGTTTGAAGCATTATTGCACTTCAGTCGAGATAGATCCTGCATAATTGAATTTAAGCATTTTCAGTTTCCACGTTTCTGCTATAACACTTTAATTATTGTTTTCTGTTTTGATCACATTTACGCATATATCTTAGGAACAGGCACTCCCTAGCATAACTAAAAATTCTCCATTAGCAATGACCACATTTCCACAGTATCTGTTGCTATGCTTACTTGGGTATCACTTCCTTTCTCTCTGTCATCCCTATTTTTCTGGGTAGAAGTTAAACAATCACTTGAATGATCACTCGTTGCATTGGTTTCAGATGTGGCTTCAATTTTATCATGTACAGTGGATGAGTTCAGAGGAATACGTCCTGGAGGAAGCTGATAAAGAATCAAAAAGGGAACATGCGGAATATTTAGTTTCCATGCTATTGAACGATACAAATATTAAAAACAATATACAGGATGAAACATACAGTTTGCCTCCTCCAAACATGCTGCCATAAGTTCTTTAGCTCATTCCTTCTAACAGGCTTAATGAGAAAGTCAGCAGCACCTTTTAACATGCACTTCAGCACCATGCTGATAGAATCATGCGATGACATCACTATTCAGAAATGACAAAAGAAGGAAAAAAAGAACAAGAAATTTTTAGTTTCAAATCTAACAATATATATAAGTAACAAAGATCATAAAAGAGTTTACAAACTATTTAATTACTTATGACGGGAATATTTCTGCAAAAGTCATGTTCCATGACCAAGGTAAGAAGTGCGTATCCCGAAATTGATGGCAACTCCACTTCAGTTAATATGAGATCTAAATTATGACGTCTACCCTTCAATGCCTCCCACGCCATTAATCCATCAGGAACGGCATCAACTGGTCGCAGAAAGTGGCGAAACAAAGTGTTAACTTCAGTTAAACAACTGATATGAAATTACTAACATCTTATCGGAAACAAAACGAGGGATGCATATGCATTGTGTACAATTACCCATATACCAATCACCTACAAACCCAAAAACTAACTTTCCTTTAACATATCCACCACACAAGACTCAAATCCTTCCCACGATTTCTCTGATAATGTTTGGTAGCAGATAATATACGATCAAGTATTACAAAAGAAAAAGAAACGAACCTTAGAAAAACCAACTCGAAATGACCATTCAAAACACAAATGTCAAGCTCAACCGGAATGGTAAGAGCTATTACCAAAGATGGCAATAAAACCTATCAAACTTCCAAACACCTACAGCAAAATTAATACTAGAGATGAAGCAGAGATAACTTAAACTCGCAAGATTCTCCAACCTCCAACAAATCAACTCTTTTTAAGAAAAGAAAACATTCGAAAAATACGTAAAAAAAAGAGAGAGAAAATATATTACAGTGACCAATGAACTCGGAATCTCAATCAAACATGTCAATTTGTGAATCAAACCAAAAGAAAAATGAAACAAAATCAACTCATATCCATCAAGTAAATGAACAATACATAGGAATTTCTCATCAATAGATCAAAGAAGAGCATAGCTGACCTTTATAACCGCATTTTCGAAGAAGAGCCGCAATAATTTGGCGCGTAGAATCATCAGCCTCGACTAACAGAACGCGAAGCATCATATTTGGAAGAAACTTCTCCCACCTCACCACCTCCATTGCAGCGCCCTTATTGTCCGTCGCCTCCTCGACCTCCATCCTCATATCGTCGATCACCGCCATCTCACCCGTTCTCAAACACTCTATAATCCAAGGAAATGACCTTACAAAAATAATAAGAAACTAATTTTAAATGGAAGAATTGAACAGTAGCAGCAGAGAGAGAGAGAGAGAGAGTGATATCAAGATAAGAATGAGTAAAAAAAAATCTGAGAAGTGTTGGTTAAATTTAGTCTAAGTCCAAATATATAAAAAAAGAAAGAAATATTTGAAATCCAACTCGGGCTCACGACCGCAAAAAACGGAAAATATACTGAGAGATCAAAAGGTGGGCCGCCATTGGTATCTGGTTGGAGGAGCTGACGTGGCGCAACATGAGCAACTGTTTTTGATATTTGCGAATTGCGATGTGGGGGAGATTAGTTGTACGGAGTTAGTGGTTATCCAGAGGCGTGAGAAGTGTGAAGGACACGTTTCGGGTGGTGTTTGGGTAGTTGGACAGGATATTTTTGGGAGCCTAACACGCTGGCATGGGGGATTATATCTCATGGTGGGGAACGTGACACGCGGAGAGCTATTAAGAATCTTCGGATTTTGTGGCTTTCAATCTCGATTCAAAATTATAGTAAAAAACTGGATATTAATGTGTGGCGGTTCATTCGAGGGCCAATTTATGATAATTAACGATTTGTTGTCCCTACTCCCTAGTCCCTACCCTCCCTTCCTCGTAGAATAATAAATGTTGAAAATCTGGAATTGATTGGATTCAGGGAGGGACCATAGTAGTTTACTTTTGTTATGAACCAGTAGGTCTGGGTTGGCTCTTGTGGGCCACGTCTATGACACTGAAGATGGGTTCAGAAACGAACAACGCAGGTGAACCTGTGAGGGTTGCGTATGTTCGAACCTTTGTCCAAGATTTTTAATAATTATTTAATAGTGCCAAGTCTTTGCGGTAATCAAGATCCACAAGCTGCAGCTAGATCTTAAATTTGAACCATTTAAATTATTAATCGATTTAAAAATTAGACCAATAAAATAAAATATTTAATATTTAAAAATTTTAATTGATTTTTACCGTTATAAAATTGGCTAAAATTGAATAAAGTTATGTAAGAAAATTTACTCCGATGAAAAAATACTCTTATTTCGTCATATTCTTGATGTGTACAGAAATGGATATTTACACTGAACCTAGGAGACTACTATTGGCTACTGACTATTTGGAAATCTGTAAACAGAAGAAGCCACTAATACTATTTACAAGAAGACAAAGATATGAAATAAGAGGTTCTTGTATTTGGTTTTCATGTGTTTTGTCTGAGTGAATTATTATTGAATCTTGGGTCAGTCTACTCCTACTCTCTTATCACTGTGGATCCTGGGTCATCCGGCTCTCTTTAAAATTTGTAAATATAATTGAAAGAGATTATCCTTACTTATCGAAAATTTTAAAATTTAATTAAAAAAGAAATTGTTAAATAAAAATTATTTGATTTATTTTAATTATGAAAACTTATTAATTAATAAAATTAATCGATTAGTTAATAAATTGATTGATTTTTAACATCAAGAGTTATTAAAATAAATTGAACCGAAAAGTTGAAAAGTAAATCGAAAAATTAAATGACTCAAAATTTTTACGATTAAATGGTCCATATAAGTTAGATTTTTTAATCATTGATGAACTCGTTCTTTAACTTATAATGATGCTTGGTAAATGAATTGTGTCGGTATAATTCAACTTAAACATTTTGAATTATTAAAATTGAAGTTATATTTTTATGAAAATATTAACGTTTACAATACGCTTTTTATTTTTATTTTTATTTTATTGTAAAACATTAAAAATACACGATCATGGCTAAAGATCGATCGAAAATAAAATTAGGCCTAATCTTGTGGGTTGGGTGAGCCTGGGTCCAATCATAACACAGTGCATCAGGTCTCATCCTATTGTTTTCAATTTCATCCTCTTTGTTCTACTGAAAAGTAATTCACTCCTCACCAGTGTTAGAAGTTTATGTTAATTCGAACTCTTAGTTTCATTTTTGTTAGTGTTAAATAACGTGGAGATTTAGTAATTGTTATATCTCCAGGTTTGCAGCTAAGTAAGCTAGGTGGTTGAGAGTTTTTAGTTGAATATGTTTCCTTCTCTTCAAATTTACCTTTGTAATTAAGCCTATATTAAGGCTACATCTACATTAATGAAGTTAAAGCATATTTGATCGGCAGAATCAACTTCTCTTCTTGTTTTTTGATTCTAAAAGTTCCAACAAGTTTGGTATCAGAGCTGGTTCCTTTATAACTGGGTTCTTTTTATCTTTGAGTTTTAGAAATGGTTGCCAATGCAGGAGTTGTCAACCTTTCGCAACTGTAAATACCACTTTTCAAAGGAGATTCTTATAAAGTCTAGAGTATCGAGATGAAAACATTGTTTCGATCATAGGATTTGTGGGATTATGTGGAAAATGGATACGAAGAATCAGATGATGATGGACGCAACAAGGAAAGCCAAAAGCGAGACGCGAAGGCTTTTTTTTCATCCAACAAGCAATGGATGAATAAATCTTCTCCAGAATTGTTGCGGCCACTTCAGCAAAACAAGTTTGGTCTATTCTCAAAACCGAATACCAAGGCTCCTCAAAGGTAATCACTACCAAATTGCAGTCATTTAGACGAGGTTTTGAAACCTCATGTATGAAAAATAATAAAGGTGTTCAAGATATCTGGCTCGAGTCTCTTCAACAGTGAGTCAAATGCGCTTCTATGGAGATAAGATCACAGATGAGACAATGTAGCAAAAGTTCTAAGGAGTTTAGCTCTTAAATTTGATCACGTAGCCATTGAAGAGTCGAAAGATTTGTCTATTTTTTCCTTTGATGAACTAATAGGGTCTTTACAAGCTTATGAAGTACAGATAAATAGGTCCGTAATGAAGGAGGAAGAAAAGGCATTTCAGACCAAGGGGGAGTCTCAATTTTCAAGTCAACGATCAAGAGGAAGACATCGTGGGAGCTTTTGCAACAAAGGACGAGGCAGAAACAATTCCGGGTATTACTAGTGTTGTAAGAAACATGGACATATTGATGATTTTTGTTGGTCAAAGCCCGAAGAAGAAAAATATGCTGAAGATACAGAGGAACAAAATGACTATTTGTTCATGGTGTCAACCAAAACCAAAACAAGTGAAATATGGTACATCGATAGTGGCTACTCTCACCATATGACCGGAGACAAATCCAAATTTAAGGAGTTAGACGAGACAATCAAATCTTTGGTTCGCCTTAGCGATGACAAGCAACTACAAATTGAGGGATGTGGAACCGCTACAATCACCGTAGGTAAACAAGTGAAACTCATTCAAATTGTTCACTGACACAGAACGGAAGTTACGAATGGAATAAGAACGTTTAGACTCCGTTCAGGAGTTTAATCAATGTCGTTTGATTGGACGAAAAGATGAACAAGAGAGACAAGCGATCTTGAAAGAAAGGCAAAGCCAAATTCTGGAATGAAAATAAGGTAATCGTCCCAGAAAACATCAGTAAGGCCTATTTATAATGGACAACAACCCTAATCTGAAACCTGACAAGATTAGGAAAATAAAAAAACCAGAAAAATAGCAAAATAGTCTTTTTTTTTTTAAAAAACAAACAAACGCAACGTTGGGCGCCTAATTTAGGCCTTGTTTCGCATCCTGCTGCAAACCTTGCCGCGGTTAAGATCTTCCATGTAATCCAAAGCTAGCTGGTCCGCATCAATCAGAGAGTTTTAATGGCGTCAAATAATATTCTTCTGAGGACGGAGAGGCCATGCAATCCAGGAGCCACGGTTTAGTTGATTAACTGTGTAACAATGATCTTGGTTAGTAGCTAATCTGCTGATCTAATTATACATTAGGCGGGAGACATGGATGATTAACAACCTTAATTTGACTATGCATTAGTGGTTGGTCCTTGCACGATTTTACGAGTGCCCCCTATTCTCTAAGATGGTTAAGGCTTTGAAAACGATGTTCATCTTCACATAATTCGCAATTGATATTAATTAATTATAATCCAAAGTGAAAGCTGCGAGATAAAAGGACTGGAAGCCCCTCCCTGTCTCATTCAGAATTAGCTAGATAGTATATTATTGGGTCCTTCGACGTTCAATCTGTTGTCCCCCACCAGAATGTGACAAAAAATAATTGGACCAAGTAGTGTTTTGGTTCTAAGTATGATGTAATATTCTTAGTTTCCAAAGATAGTGGAATCATTTGCTCCTAATCATGAACATTTTGCTTTCTAATGGTAATGACCCATTTCAATGAAGTAACTATTTGGTTATCAGTTCATGTGGTCCCAAACATGAAAGGAATTGGTGTGGGCATTATCAAGATTTTAAAAACTGGATCGGACCGTCCAATCCGATCGGAAAAAATTTGAACCGTCCAGTTTTTATAAATAGAGGTTATTAGGTGATGAAATTAGACAATGACTAAGATTACTTGAAAACTACTAACTAAGCTTCCATCACACTAGTAACACACAAACAACTTGGTTTATAGAATCTAGATTGTCCATAACTGAATGAGAAAAGAGAATTCAGACTGGATCGTCACAAATGATGATAGGAAAGGACTGAATACACGGCTTGCAGAGCAGTGAAGAGCAGCAAGAAGACAACAGCTAAAAATGGCTTAATATGTAGAAAAGAAGCTAGCAAAGAAGATTATCCAGAAACTCACATACTATGTGCCACAGAGCTTCATGAAGCAGGAATCAAGTTCAAAAGTGCAGAGGTAGAGGGATGCAGTATATTCGATATAAAATTTGCAAAGGGGGTCTTGGAAATTCTGAAATTACAAATTGAGGACCGAACAGAGTCTCTGCTAAGAAACCTCATTGCTTATGAGCTATTATGGAAAGACGATATATATCATGTCATTGACTATGCCAAGTTCATGGATTGCCTCATAAACTCTAACAAGGAGGGGTAGTTGCTTTGCTGCACTTGGAGTTGCTGTGCTGCAGTG
>JAOTBA010000009.1:20664810-20675597 GCA_025629845.1 Erythroxylum squamatum
TTTATTTTTATGTTGCCAAACAGTCTACTGTATGAAGCTCTTTTAAAAAAGCTATTTTTTTAATTGACAGCCAAACAATCAACTGGCTTTTAAAAAAAGCTCTTCTAAAAAAAGCTCTACTGACAAAAGCTCTACTGATAAAAGCTCTACGGATAAAAGCTCAACCAAACGGGCCCTTAGAAGCTGTTAGAAGTTTATGTTAATTCGAACTCTCAGTTTTATTTCTGTTAGTGTCAAATAACGTGGAGATTTGGTAGCTGTTATATCTCCTGGTTTGCAGCTAAATAAGTTTAGGTGATTGAGAGTTTTGAGCTTAATCTGTTTCCTTCTTTTCAAATTTATCCTTGTAATTCAGCCTATATATTAAGGCTACGTCTACACCAGTAGAATCAACTTCTCTTCTTGTTTTCTGATTATAAAAGTTCCAACAAGTTTGGTATCAGAGCATGTTCCTTTAGAACTGGGTTATTTTTGTCTTTTGAGTTTCAGAAATGGCCGCCAATGCAGGAGCTGTCAACCTTTCGCAACCGCAAATACCACCTTTCAAAGGAGATTCTTATAAATTCTGGAGTATCAAGATGAAAACATTGTTCCGATCACAGGACTTGTGGGATTATGTGGAAAATGGATACGAAGAATCAGATGATGATGGACACAACAAGGAAAGCGAGAAGCAAGACGTGAAGGCTCTTTTTTTCATCAAAACAAGCAGTGGATGAATCTATCTTCTCCAGAATCGCTGCAGCCACTTCAGCAAAATAGACTTGATGTATTATCAAAACCGAATACCAAGGCTCCTAAAAGGTAATCACTATCAAATTGCAGTCATCTAGACGAGATTTTGAAACATCATGTATGAAAAATGTGAAGTGATTCACGTTTCTCCGTCAATTTTTAACACAGATCATAGATTTGATTTCATAGAGTTTCGAGATTTGACATTTGGGGATTTAGGGTTCATGTGATCTATGTGTGTGGTGTTGTGATTTGTCTTGATTAACAACCGACAACATAAAACCTGAAGATATAAAGAGTGTTTGTTTACCGGAATAGCAACAAAAGAAGAAAGTAAAACGCAAGAGCAGAGGAGCTTAAGTGACGCACATTAGAGGCGCATGAATTCTACTGTGAGCTGAACAACTCTGTGGCGGTGAAGGCATGAAAGGAACAACTGCTACATATGGCCTATATAAGTCAGAAACTAGCATAAGTCACCGACACACAACATTAACATTGTAACTCAAATGATCTGAGAGAAGTTTACGAAAAAGAAAAAACTAGAAGTTAGAGAGTTGCTAGAGTATTTGCTTAGGAGTACTATTGAGTTCTCTTGCAAGTGTTGAAAAATATACTCAATCTCTTGTAACTTTTTCATTTTTTACCCGTTGAAACTAGTATAACCACCTACGTGAGATCTTTGGATGTAGATAGCAATCAAGCTCAGAACCAAGTAAAATTGTTGTGTGATCTTTACTTTTCTGCAAACACCATAATCCTGCAAAAAAAAAGCAAATTCATCTTTCATCAGTCTCTTTGGAAAGAAGATAACAAAAACAGAAGATAAATTCCAACAAAAAACAATGAAAGTGTTCAAGAATATCTGACTCGAGTCTCTTAAATAGTGAGTCAGATGCGCTCCTATGGAGAAAAGATCACAGATGAGACAGTTGTAGCAAAAGTTCTAAGGAGTTTAGGTCCTAGCTAAACTTGATCACGTAGTTGATGCCATTGAAGAGTCGAAAGATTTGTCAATTTTTTCCTTAGATCCCATTGCAAGCTCATAAAGCAAGGATAAATAGGTTCGTAATGAAAGGAGGAAGAAAAGACATTTCAGACCAAAGGGGAGCCTCAATTTTCAAGTCAACGATCAAGAGGAAGAGGTCGTGGGGGCTCTTGTGGCAGAGGACGAGGCAAAAACAATTCCTGGTATTGCTCGTATTGTAAGAAACATGGACAGACTGATGATTTTTGTTGGTCAAAGCCTGAAGAAGTAAAATATGCCGAAGAGACAAAGGAACAAGATGACTTTTGTTCATGGTGTCAACCAAAACCAAAACAAATGAAATATGGTACATCAACAGTGGCTGCTCTCACCACATGACCGGAGACAAATCCAAATTTATGGAGTTGGACGAGACGGTCAAATCTTTAGTTCGCCTTGGCAATGACAAGCAACTAGAAATTGAGGGATGTGGAACTACTACAATCACCAAAGTTAAGCAAGTGAAACTTATTAAAAATGTTCACTTTAAGCTGGGGTGGTTCACGCGACGTCGTCTGCTGCTTCTGGGCAAGTCAAGTCGACATTATTCACCATACCTTAGATTCTTTCTGTGGTGCTTCTGGGCAATGTATCAGTCAGAATAAATCTCAGTGCTGCTTCTCTAAGAACGTCGCCACTCCGATCTCCCGCTCTTTATGCAGTGTGCTGGGGTTTCCTTAGACCACTGACCTAGGTCGATACCTGGGTGTTCCTCTTCTACACGATCGAGTGAACCGAAGAACTTATCAGTACATTCTGGACAAGGTTCACCAATGGCTCATGAGTTGGTCAGCCAATCTGCTGTCCTTTGTAGGTCGACTTACTTTAGCTCAATCTATTTTAGCTGCTATTCCCAGTTACACTATGCAAACGGTCTGCCTGCCTCGCCGTCTTTACGATGACCTGGAAAAGACTACTGGTTCTCGACGGATTCCTTTAGTCAAATGGGAGGACGTCTGTAAACCCAAAGAGCTGGGGGGTCTGGGCATCAAAAAAATTCGTGAAACCAATAATTCCTTCTAAACTAAACTCGGCTGGACCCTGATTACGAAGCCTAACTCTCTCTGGGTTCGGGTTCTCTCTGCCAAGTACAATTTTGCAGCTACCACTCTCCTCAACACCATTGGCCCCACGGGTGGTTCCATGATCTGGAAGAGTATTAAATTTGTTTGGCACATCATGCTTCAAGGAACTAAATGGGTGCTTGGCGATGGTGTCCGAACAAGATTCTGGCTTGACCCCTGGGTCGCGGGAGTTGGCCCACTCATTCACCAGGCCACCACCCCTATCCTCGCTCCTGACTGCAACCTCAATGTTCAACATTTTGTGGACGTTGACGGTAATTGGAAATGGAACGCTTTTCAAGGCTACCTCCCGATGGCGATATACAGGTTAGTAGCAGGAACTTTCCCCCCAAGTTCTTTCTTAGGACAAGATAAGTTATGCTGGGGTCTGTCCGATTTGGGTCACTTTACTATTGCTTCTACTTACTCCTAGCTGTTGGACCAAGCGGACATGGGGGATCCAGGCATTTGGAAGGCCATCTAGCACTGGTCTGGCCCTCAACGAATTTGTTCCTTCCTATGACTCCTCGCGCAGGACCGGCTTCTCACCAATCAACATAGGGTGCGACGCCACCTCACTATAGATGGATCTTGTTACCACTGCGGTATTGATGAATCCTCGCAGCATACGGTGCGATACTGCGCCAAAGCCCGCTAAGTGTGGAGCTCCTTCCCTCCGCACATTGTTCCTCCGGAGTTCTTCACTATGCCTCTCCAGCATTGGCTCGTTTCTAATCTCTACTCCCACAGACGTGTGTTCAGTTGGGAATGGTCGACTGTTTTTGGCACGACTTGCTGGTTCTTATGGGCTTGGTGTAATGGGGCCCTGTTTGACGATCATTTTATTTAGCCTGCTTCCCCGACTAATGTTATTTTGTCCTTTGTAGATCAGGTCCATCGGTCAACCGCTTGGTTGCGTCGCACGGTTCCCGGACGCCACCCACACCACAAGCAACTCATCGACTGGTGTCAACCCCCTCTCGGGTGGGTCAAGTTGAACACAGATAGAGCGTGTAAACGCTCTTCCTTCTCGGCTACAGCAGGCGGACTCCTCCAGGATAGTTCAGGCAACTGGCTTAGCGTTTTCATCCACAATCTCGACTGGTACTCTTTGGTAGCGGCGGAACTCTGGGAGATGTATATCGGGCTCACGCTTGCTTGGAATCCTGAATTTTGCCAGATTAAGTTAGAAGCAGATTCGGTAGTGGCTTTACAGCTCATCTCTTCCTCGACCAGCCGGTCCACGATCCATAATACCCTTGTTCAAGGTATTCATGAGCTGGTTACGCACAATTGGACAGTGGTCCATCGCCACATCTACCATGAAAGTAACCGCTATGCGGACTAGTTAGCGAGTTACGCTACGCATTTTATGCTAGGACTCACTTTTTTTTATTATCCACCCTTTGGGTGCCATGTACTCCTTTTAGAAAATTTGTCGGGATTTTGTCTCCCGCGACTTGTCGTGTAATTGGTTTTTCTCCCTTTCAAAAAAAAATGTTCACTTTGCTCCTTCCTTGGCATATAATCTTTTGAGTGTTGGGCAGCTCATTGAGTCTAGATATTATGTGCTGTTTGACGATGGAAAGTGCGTGGTGAAGAGTAAATCCACAAATAAGATTCTCGCTTGTACTCACATGACTTCAAATCGAATATTTCCTCTTGATACATTGGTGAGCAAAGCGCAAGAGGAAAGTGAGTTATGGCACCCACGATATGGTCATCTGAATTTTCAAGGTTTGTAGTTATTGAAGAAAAAGGAAATGTTGAGCTATCTGCCCTCTACTGTCCCCATTGATAAAATATGTGAAGGTTGTGTCCTTGGTAAACAAACTAAGCAGGCATTTCCGGTGCGAAAGGCCAAACAAGCTGAAGAAATATTGGAACTAGTTCATGTTGATTTATGCAGTCCTATGAGAACTGAGTCACTTGCTGGGAGCAAGTACTTTCTGTTGTTTACTGAAGATTATAGCATGATGAGTTGGATCTATTTTTTGCAATTTAAGTCAGAAACGTTTGAATGCTTTAAGCAGTTTAAGGCGCTAGTTGAGAAACAAAGTGAGAAGCACTTGAAAGTTCTCCGGACTGATCGAGGAGGTGAGTTCCTTTCCAAGGAATTTGTTACTTTTGTGATGAACAAGGAATAAAAAGAGAACTTACAGCACCATATTCACCGGAGCAAAATGGTGTAGTTGAGTAGAAAAATTGTACGATGGTCGAGATGACCGTGAGTTGCGTGAGTATGAACATGGAGGTGACCTTCATGATTCTCCTCATCTCTGGCCGCCGGTTGAATCGCGGGTCCCTTGTTGAAATGATTTCTGGTGTAGTAGGAAGTTGCAAAAGCATCAACCATCAGAGTCCCGATAGCCGCAACCATTGCCACAATTACAAAACCTGTGAAAGGAAAGTCTCCCCGTGGACTTTCACTTAGACACAAGTGAAAGTCCATGGGGAGACTTTCCTTTCACAGGTTTTGTGGCAATGGTTGCGGCTATCGGACTCTGATGGTTGATGTTTTTGCAACTTCCTACTACACCAGAAATCATTTCAGCAAGGAACCCGCGATTCATCCGGCGCCCAAAGATGAGCAACAAAATCTCTTATCAGCCCATTTTACCTAAAAAGATCCAGTGGTTTCATATATAAGACGACACCTCATTAGAGTTGATTTTTCATTATCAGATCGAATCTCTAAAGCCTCTGGTTCAATCAAAACCAACTGGGTATGCATGAGGTATGCATGTTAGAGTTGTAGGTAACATGCAGGTTATGCACGAGATATGTATGAGGTGGTACCATAAAGCACAAAAATAAAGAAGAGGAAGAGTATGTATGAGATGGTGACTGCCGTAAAACACAAGGATAAGAAAGAGGACGAGTCTTATTGTATGGGAATTGCAATTTAGATTAAGTTGTTATTTTGTTTCCTAAAAAAAACGTATTTTGTTTATTGAAGCCTTCTCCAATTTGTTTAGAAATCTAGTATGAACTGATAGAATTTCAGTAGGATTTGGAATCAAGTTCTTTGAATTATTCTCGACACTAAACTGATTGATTATAGTCTTTATATACTAGATTCCTAAACAAATTGGAGAAAGCCTCAATAGAATTTCTATCAGTTTATTACCATGAAGAAAGTTACTTTTACGTTCCTATGTATATTCCTCATACTTCCTGCGATTGTACTAGGAGCGTGCACCTGTGAATCGAACTTAGAAGATCGTAACAAGTCTAAGGCTCTCAGGTACAAAATTGCAGCCATATGTTCCATCCTCGTTGCAGGCGCTATTGGAGTGTGCCTTCCAATCCTTGGAAAGGTGATTCCTGCTTTAAGCCCAGACAGGAGCGCATATTTCATGGTCAAGTCCTTTGCAGCAGGTGTAATCCTGTCGACAGGATTCATTCATGTGCTTCCCGATGCCTTTGAGAGCTTGACTTCGCCGTGTCTAAGTGAAAGTCCATGGGGAGACTTTCCTTTCGCAGGTTTTGTGGCAATGGTTGCGGCTATCGGGACTCTGATGGTTGATGCTTTTGCAACTTCCTACTACACCAGAAATCATTTCAGCAAGGGATCCGCGATTCATCCGGCGCCCAAAGATGAGGAGAATCATGAAGGTCACCTCCATGTTCATTCTCACGCAACTCATGGTCATTCCCATGGTTCTACTATGGCTGACGCCTCCGAGTCATCTGAGTTGCTTCGCCACCGAGTTGTTTCACAGGTTATTTTCAGTTGTTTTTAAGTCTTCATTTGTTTTGTCCATTTCATTATGCCAGTGGTTTCAGATCCAAGGTTGTCAGAAGGTCCCTATTCGATGAACTCATTCATTCCCACTCCACGAAGTTTCTTGGAATTGACTTTGCTGTTCGTGTTAGGTTTTGGAGCTGGGGATCGTTGTCCACTCTGTTATAATAGGAATCTCTTTGGGTGCTTCTAAAATTCCAAAGATAATAAGGCCTCTTGTAGCTGCCTGACCTTTCATCAATTTTTTGAGGGTATGGGACTTGGTGGATGCATCTCTCAGGTAATAACTCATTTATAAGCCTTGCATAATCATTTACTTAGTTTTTATATTACTTACATTCATTTACAAGCCTTGCATAATCATTTACTTCGTTTTTATATTACTTACATTTTCACGTTTCTGGCAGGCGAAATTCAAGACAAGAGCAATCACTATAATAGCAACCTTCTTCTCTCTGACAACACCAATTGGTATTGGAATTGGGATTGGCATATCAAGTCGGTATGATGAGAACAGCCCTACTGCACTCATTGTTAAAGGAATATACATGGCGCTTGTTCTTGCTGCTGATTTCAAGAGTCCTAAGGTGCAATCTAGTGGAAAGCTCCAACTGGGAGTTAGCTTTTTTCTTCTTCTAGGAGCTGGTTGTATATCTCTTCTAGCCAAGTGGGCATAAACACTTAGAAATCGTCTCTTTTTTCTTCTCCTTATGTGTGCATTCATGTATAGAAAATGGTTAGGTAGGTTTTGTTACTCCAAGAAAAAAACAAACTACTAAATGTAATTTGGACCATTTTTCCAATTTTCTAAGTCTGTACTCCACCAATTTGCATCTCATAATTGTCGGGTATTTGTTCACAATCATTACAGTCATAAGGTTAATTGCATTAAAATTTTATTAGTAATTTAATTAATATTATTTATTTAAAATTTTAATTTAATTTACACCTAAATTTTAAGAGAATTTATGATTTTTTTCCTGTGAATCACGTCATTTCATTATATTTTTAAGATTTCTAAACATGAAGAGATTGTAGGTATCAATTATCCAATAAAATTATAAAAACATTTAAAATAATAAAGAAATAATTAAACTTTATTATTATTTGAGCATTTAAGTTATTAAAAATCTCAATTAAGTGTTTAATTTTTGTTATTTTTTATAAATTCAAAATATGAATATTAATTTTTATGTATTTTATTAATTATCAACTAGTCAATGATTTAAATTAAGTTACTTAATTAAAAATTTTAAATTATCCAAAACTAAAATAGTACGAATTAACTTTTTAATAGTATAAAATCATTTTATAATGCGAAAAACTTTTCAGTGTGACGGATTGATTATTGAATCAGACTCAATTGAAGCACTTCGCTGCCTCAGTTATTCTTAGGCGGATCTCCGATTTCATTCCTAAGCCAATGTAATCTATGATATCCACTCCTTTTTAGCCAACAGCCCACGGTTTTTTACCGCACATGTCCTGCGTGAAGAAAATCAATGCGCTGACCACTTAGCCCGTATGGGCTGGGGCTTCGTACGTGGCGAGCATGTGTGGCACAGCCCTCCTCCTACACTTACCCTCTTTCGCGCGCGGATGCGCGCGGCATTGTTTTTCCTCGACGTTCTGCTTAGTTCCCCCCCTCTGATGTACCCAAAAAAAGAAGTGTTAAAGCACATGGAATTATGGAACTAAACCTGACATAGAAAAGCACGCGCTCTTTCTCTCTCCCCGTGCACAATAACGCGTGGCGCAATTATAGGACGTAGACGGCTTCAATCGCCAAAAACCTGACGAGACATCGACAGAGCATGTTCCAGTGAGGTCTCTGTCCTCAGGTCAACTTCTTTATGTTTCGGAAAAAATGAGGTAAATACTGCCTTCGGACCAATACTGATCGTCATTCTTCTTGTTAGATTCAGATAAATGACAGTGACCTGATTGGAGAATTTGAGAAATTTGGGGAATTGACCTCACAGATCGCACCTTTTCTGTTGTCCATCATTTCATCGGGACTGATCTGGTCAGTACATTCTTTGGTCTAGGAAGATTAATAAATATCCTTTGATTTATCTTTTGGTTCTGTACACTAGTTGGTTTTGGCTTATATGTTTTAAACAATTTTTGACTTTGAGAGCCTGGATGAGTAGTCTTAATGGTGATTGTTTTTCTGTTATGTCTTCAGTTATATTGTTAACTGCTACTTGACGCCTTTGTCAGTTTTACCTTACATTTCACTGCCTTGTTGGCCGTAGCTCATTGATGACCTTCTTTGTTTTATAGTCAGAGTTTGATAACTAGCTTTTGTTGTTTTTAACAGTTGTACCATGCTCTTTGCCTTACACTCCATAGATTTTGAACTATATGTTCCTAATGGATTACTATGATTTAGAAGAGTTTGCTTTCTGATTTTTAGATGAATGAGTGATTTCATTCCTCTAATATATACGAATCATAATGTGTTTACAGTCAACAAGTAGCACTATCCACTAATCTCCAAAAAGAGTTAGAGATACACTCAACTTTTGAATGTAAGCTTCCCTATGTTTCACATTAAATTGAATGGCTCGAGGAGACTATAAGAAGTACAAATGGCTCTGGCATGAGCTTTGTTATTCCATTCTCCTCATAACTGGTAGAACTTGAAGCCAGTCTCACAACTTCAGAGGCTGGTGGTCGTTTCTGCAGGTGTTGTTTTATGCGTGGTAGCTAGCTGCACACCTTGATAGAGTATGAAAAATCAAAAGATACGTGGTCTTGTGATTCCAGACCACCAGCAGAAGCACAATGCTTATACACCCATTCCATGCTTTACGAGTCAATGCCTTGTGAATAACTGTTTAAGAACGGCAAAGCAAGCAATAAAACTATGCTTTAGAGTGAACCCATGTCCCCACAGAATTTTCAACCAATCCACTTCTAAATTTCTGATTACAAGTGCATCTATGTGACTTTGATGGAAAATATCCCATTTGGAGCTGGTAACCAAGCTATCTTATCTAACTGACTTTCCTTTTCTATTTTCTTGTGTGCTTCTTTTTCTTCTTTTCATTTTTTTTGCGTCTAGTCACTTTGCCATGATGCATTTTCTTATAAATGGTTATTTAGATGGCATGTGCTGATATTATATACTTGAACTCTGTATATCGGTGGTTAATCTTCAGTTTGTGTTTCATCACATGATCTATGATAACAGTATCATGATACTACATTATCTATTTCCAATAGTTATCTGGTTTATAGTTGGCTTCCGCTAGCTGTCTGTCATATGCTGTTTAAGGGATGTGGGAAGGGGACAGTAGCAATCCATAAAGATGCGGTATTGAATAAACAGAAAGAATTGCCTGAAATTGTCAAAAATTTGTCAATGAGCATTTTATTACTATGGGTGGATCAAGTTATCAACTGCCAAGCTTCGAAATGCCTATTGGAATAGATTCCATCTAGTAACTGTAATCAACTTGAATAATGTGATATGAGAGAAGTATTCTAGCAGACTGCATGTTATATGGTTGATCTGTAATGATGTCCTACGTCACTTCAAAATAATACATTATCAGGCTGCATTTTGTAAATTAACATTGTGCATGTTATATTAGGGTGCATTTTACAAATTAACAATGTGCACGTTATATTAGGATGCATTTTGTAGAACTTTTCACGGGATATTTGATACACTGAGAAACATTCAACTTTTTTGGACAAATTTTGACAACAGTAACAGCCAACTTCTAATTTATAATCTTGGCACTACAATCTTTGAGGTCATCACATGCAGTTTCATTATTTTCCCACATCTTCTATTTGTCGCATGTTTCCTGAACCATGATGAGCTATATATTAGAGCTTGCGGATCTGTCCAGTATTGTATTTAAAGCTTTTGTTCCGCCTCTTGTTGATCTCCAGGTACCTTTTATCCTCCCAAATTAGATGATCTTCATCAGTTTTAGTGGTGAAATCCAATATGGTTTTATTAGCCATGTTTGTGATGCATTCCGTAAGGAAGACATTGCATTTATCATTGATGAGGGATTCCCTAGGGGCAGAGTTGTTAAGAAGGAGATTGAGAAAGCAATTGAAAAAGCAGAGGTTTTGATTCCTATAATCTCAAGGAACTATGCAACTTCAATATGGTGTTTGGATGAACTTGTACTGATAGTCAAATACCATGAAACAAAACACATTCTCCCAGTTCTCTACCATGTGAATC
>JAOTBA010000009.1:20683094-20695879 GCA_025629845.1 Erythroxylum squamatum
TAAAGAATGCCTTTAAATAATTTGTCACTAAACTACAACCAAAGCGATTGGCTGTAGGGCATAAACCAACAATCTCCTACTTGCACTAAGCCAATCGTTTAAGTATCTTATACCATATCACCATATGACGCTTATTCTATTACTGAGGTAGTGGCTTAATGAGAGAATTCTACTAGATTCTCTATAGTGCACTTGATTAAATCTTACAATTCCTATCTTATTTATCATCATAATTAAGAAAATTTGCCTAAACACATCCTTGGATCTTTGATGAGACATTAGCTCCTTTTGCATGCACAGTGGCTTTTATTAAAAATAAAACTTCATATTGAAACACGTTTGCTCGTTACTGTTGCATTACCGTGTTTTAAAAAATAAAAAAAACTACAACCATTTTATGAAAACAAGAAAAATACGTTTCCTCAATATTTTACAACAGGTTTTCGTTTCTTATAAAACAGGTTTTTCTCTTTGCGCCGAATTGCATCTTCATCTTCAGCTGTGATTTTTCTGGCGACTCCAGGTTTGTGTTCTATTAATATTATCCGTATTTGTTCTTTTCCTTTTCTCTTTCGATATGTGGATATGGCTTTCTACTGTTAGTTTTGCATGCTCTGTTTTGGCCGTGTGATTGTAAAACAGTACTTTTTACGGCCAACACCCAACAGTGTGGAGAACTGTTGGTCGTACGTGAGTTTATTACAGTGAACTTACTCTGTATGTCTTCATGTAATAGTGTACGTGAGTTTGAAGCTTTTGCATTTACATGACACTTGGGACAAGAATAAGTAGGATCTTGTTTGATTGATTGACCTCTCAAGTAATCTAACAGTGAAAGGTAGATAGGATTCAAGCATCTGAAAGTTTAAACTTTCTGAGTTTTGTATGTCAAATGTGAAGTTGAAACAAGCAGTGATGCCATAAGTTATTGCTTTCTTTAAAGAAACGGTAGAATTAGAAACTTAGGTTGGATGTCAACAAAACACCGTGATGAATCCCAAGAAAGCTTTGAACAGGAAGAGTCTCAAGGAATTGAGTTGGAAGAAAGCGCCTTGAAGAGTCTCTAAAAAGGAAAAACTCTCGCGGTTCAAGGCGGAGTTCAAAAAGTCGTGTAGAACAAGGACCTGAGACATTCTGAGGATAGGAAGTCCTTAATAAAATATAAAGCTCTCAGAGAAGTTCCATGGAAGATGAGAATCACATAAGAAAAGGAGCAAATGATAGTGTTGAAACTACGTAGCAATGCAGAACTGATCCATGCCATAATTATCGGCAACATTCCTGAGACCTTTAACTGGTGCTGCTGAACATGTTCCGACTGATGAACAAATACCATACAAGGGCAAAAAAATTAATCCAACCCAAAATATTACGGGTTGTTGCTCATTTGATAAGTGTTTTACATATGTAATAGCTGGATGGGAAGGTACTGCAAATGACTCTTGGGTTCTTTTGGAAACAGTGACAAATCCAGCGAATCAATTTCCTATATCTCCACAAGTATTATAATTATTTTAAATAAACATAATAATTATGATTCATTTTTAATATCTTTAGTTAATATTATGTTCTTTCGATGTTAGGTAAGTACTATTTGGTTAACTCAGGCTACACTAATATGCCTGGATTTCTTTCACCATATCGAGGTGAAAGATATCATTTGAGAGATTATAGAGGTAAAGGAAGACCTCAAGGCCCACAGGAATTATTTAACTATAGGCATTCTTCATTAAGAAATGTTATTGAAAGATGTTTTGGTGTTCTAAAAGCAAGATTTCCTATACTTAAAAGCATGCCGAGTTATGATATGAAGAAACAAAAATACATTGTTATTGCTTGTTGTGTTATACACAACTATATTAGAATGTGTGGACAAAGCTATGAATTATTTGAAAGTTGTGCTGAAAATGAAGACCAAATTAGCGGAAGTGAAAATGAAGATGCAAGTTTTCAAGTGGAGTACAATATTACTCCAGCACAACTTTGAGGTATGCCCTGGAAGCGAGATGAAATTGCTAGATAAAAGAAGAGTGATTATATTATTTCTAATTGATTTATGTTTCTTTTTGTAAATGATAGTACTATTATATTTTCAAGAATTATAGTATGATGAACATATTTTATTGATTAGAACGACTTAATATAATTTCTAATTTATGCAATTTTAATATATACAATTAATGTGTAATTTTTTAATAATATTTGATTTGTATATATTTAATTTTAACTATAATGATAATTAATCAATTTAAAAATATAATGTATTATATTATAATTATTACACATAAGAGTATAATTACAAAAAATAGAAACAAGATAATAAAACTAAAAATATTTTTGTTATAAATTTTTTATTGCAAATTTTAACTAAATAATTTTTTATTTTTAATTTTTATATTATAAATCTCAACCGAACATAATTTTTTTTTGATAATAGAAACTAAAAACTAAAAATAACAGCGTAAAAACGGACGGGGAATCAAACGACCCTATGGCTACGTCACATTAACGAAGTTAAAGCGTATAACATTTGATCAGCCGAATCAACTTCTCTTCGTGTTTTCTGATTCTATAAGTTCCAACAACCAGTTCAATAGACTCTCGCATCGAAACTCAAAACCAGGGTGATGTATCAACCGTATCGATCCTCCCTAACTGTATTAGCTGCTGCTGCTCGCTCTGTCTCACTCTCACGCTTACCCTGGTCTTCATCTGTTCAGCAACAGCAAGAAATCCAGAAACTGAAAAGAGCAGAATCTTCCAACAAATCCCCTATTGGGTCTCCTTCTAGAGTCCAAAAGCTCATAGCTTCACAGTCTGATCCCCTCCTCGCTAAAGAAATCTTCGATTATGCATCTCGACAGCCAAATTTTCAGCATTCCTACTCTTCCTATCTGGTTCTCATCCTTAAACTTGGTCGCTCCAAGTACTTCTCTCTTGTTGATGATCTTCTCCTTGACCTCAAATCCAAGGGGTACCCAGTAACCCATACCCTTTTCTCTTGCTTGATCAAAGTCTACGAAGAGGCTAATTTGCCCAACAAGGTTCTTAAAACCTTCTACAAAATTCTCGAGTTTAAGTGTAGGCCTTTAACCAAACACTTAAACCGCATTCTTGAAATACTTGTTGGTGACAGGAACTACGTCAGACCCGCTTTTGATCTTTTCAGAGATGCCCACAGATACGGTGTTAATCCCAGCACGAAATCTTACAACATCCTAATGCGTGCCTTTTGCCTTAATGGGAGACTCAGTATCGCTTATAAGCTGTTCAATCAAATGTTTAAGAGAGATCTTGTGCCGGACGTCGAATCGTACAGAATTTTGATGCAAGGATTGTGTAGAAAAGGCCAGGTTAATGGAGCGGTTGATTTGTTGGAGGATATGATAAATAAAGGGTATGTGCCTGATTCGTTGAGCTATACAACAATCTTGAATAGTCTGTGTAGAAAAATGAAGCTGAGAGAGGCATATAAGATTCTATGTAGAATGAAGCTAAAGGGTTGTACTCCTGATATTGTTCATTACAACACGGTTATATTAGGATTTTGCAGAGAAGGCCGCTCACTGGATGCTCGTAAAATTCTCGAGGATATGGAGTCCAATGGATGCTTACCCAATTTGGTTTCTTATAGGACTTTGGTTGGTGGGCTATGCGATCAAGGGATGTTTGATGAGGCTAAGGGTTACCTCCAAGTAATGACATCGAAGGTTTTTTCGCCGCATTTTTCAATCACTAACGCCTTGGTGATTGGGTTTTGCAACTCTGGGAGGACGGAAGAAGCTTGTGAGGTTGTGGAGGCACTCTTGAAGCATGGAGAAGCTCCACATATGGACACTTGGGACACCATTGTTCCTAGGATCTGTATAGTTGATGAATTTGAGAGAATTGAGAAAATGTTGGATAAGGTTATCAAGGTAGAAATAAAGAGTGATACTAGAATAGTGGAAGCCGCCATTGGTTTGGAGGAGTATTTGATCAGTAAAACGCATTGTAGGAAATGGCGATGAGTTTGAATCTTTGGTTCATAGATTATGCCATATGTTGTAAACTTTGAACTAACATTATTCATTAGTTCATTGAAAATTCTATCCTTGATTAGAGATTTCTGTATGAATTCGGGTTGGAAAGGGACAATGGGTAAGAGAAATAGCGGTTTGGGCGAGAATTGAAAGAAGACTTCTGTTAGACAAGGAGGACTCATATTCTTCCTTCTTTTTGGGTGTGAAAGTGAAACAACCAAAATACCTAATAAAACATTACCTCTCCCCGAAAAGGAGCTGGCCATTTCGCTGTATTTCATCATGATTCACCTGTAGTAATTTGATGTTCATCTTCTTATTGCTCTGGCAGAAGGTAAATCCCTTTTGTACATCTTATTGTCATTTTGTTGGAAGATGTAAATACTGAGACATAACTTACTGAGAGATTTATGCCTGTGTTGCAAAATCCAAGAACTTGTTTAGTGTCTACTGGTTTTGCTATTTCTTCAAAGCAAAACTTGTCTTGCATTGTCAATACATGTATTTTCTTCAAGGACAGGAACAAAGCTAGTAAGAAACCAAGGTATCAGAAACGACGACAAGTTGCAAGAAAATAATGCAGTAAGGATCTTCAGTTCACAGGAGAACAAGTTGGCTTATAAAAAACTCATGACAGTGACCAGACTTCAGTGAAATGCAAAACTTGGTAAAAGGAAAACAAATCTGCCATCCTTAGCCTGTGGAATTGAATTCTTCTGTTTAACTAGTGGCTATATCAGCAACTAAATTTCTAACTGCAGAAATGTAGCAATTTACTTGGGGATCAGTATCTTTGAACACCTTTTCTAACAACTAGCGTCCGACCTCGAAATGCCTGCAAGGGATCCCGTAACTCAGTATAACATTGAACCAAAAGAAAACAGAAGGGAACTGGAAATGAAAATATTCTTACTGCTCCATTCATAGAGAGTGCAGCATTTCGCTCCGCTTCAGTCGAAAAAGAAACAAACCCATAGGCACGATACTTTCCTGCTTTCCGATCATACAAAATCCTGGTACTAAGCACATCCCCGAACTGGACGAACTGATTCCTCAAGATCTCGGGTCTTACGTCCCATGGAAGATTGCCAACATATAACTTGTAGGGACTTTCATATACTAGCACTTTTACAGTCCCCGAATTCAGTACGTCAGCGTTGGCTCTCCTAGAACTCATCTCAATAGAATATCTCACTCGCAATTCCCGCCCACCAAAATCCTTCATAGAGTAAAAGAACATTTCAGGCATGTTGCACTACAATAAAGAAGAAGAAATGAAAAGAGGCTAGCCTGCTTAACACTCAACAGATCCGTCTAATACAGAAATCGCATTTCTTGCTGAACTCAATGAACTCATTGTGACATAACCACATCCTTTACTCTCCCCCGTTTCAGGGTCTCTGGAAACCTACAATCAAGTCACCAATCAGTGGAAAATCAATATAATGAAGAGCTCCCATATTCAACTCAATCTTCTTCAACTAGACCAAATCAGTAACAAGCCAAGTATAATTGTTTAAGGGAATTCAACTTTTTAGCTCATATTTACAATCAATCAGCTTCATGATTGAAGAAGCTGGAGATTCTACTTGGTCCAACACTTGCAAAGATATAGCAGCAAAATTCTGAAACAGTTCGAAAAGTACCTCAACCGAGAGAACATTCCCAAAAGGCTTGAGCAATACTGCAAGCTCCGAAACGTCGCAGCTTCTAGAAAGATTACACACGTATAGCTCACAGGGTCTTGCGTCTTGATTCCTTAATTCAAAGCCAGACATGTCCTCGTCATCAGTTTCCTCGCCTTCAGAAGCTTTCGAGAGAAACGGGTCTTCATTCAAAACCGCCGACAATCTGAAACCCCGTCCAGCACTTTTGGAGATGCATTGAACAGAAGGAGAAGTAAACGGTTTAGGAGAGTGAGAGAGAGACAAGCACGAAGGAGCTATAGACACAGAGGTTGTCATTGCCGTTATTTTGGTTCGGTTAAGTAACGGCGAAGACACAATTGAAGGTACTGTAACAGTAGCCATGGATGCTCGGTGCTTGGCTTCTGTGGATACGCCAAGCCTCGGTTCTCAAAACCGGAGCTACCGGGTCATTTACCTCATGAGATGGATCGGGTTGAAAATGACCCAATAGTCAAAGGGTCAACCCGACCCGATAAATTAGATTTTCTCATTTCATCGTACATTACTCCAAACAAGATCTAGCAGTAGTTTACTAGTGTAGAGAAGACAAAGAACCAGTGATAACATTAGACACAGATCCAAAACACCAGAGGAACGAAAATGCCAGCAACACCCAACGGATCGATCCACCACAGACAACCGCATGAAGAAGACGAAACCGCCGTCGCCTCCTCCATAGAGTTCGGCACTCCGGAGGCTGTCGATCTAGTCCGCAACCTGACCGACGTTGGCGCAATGACTCGTCTCCTCCATGAATGCATCGCCTACCAGCGTGCCTTGGATCTGGACCTCGACAACCTCCTCGCTCAACGCTCCGATCTCGACAAACACCTCCTTCATCTCCATAAGTCTGCCGACGTGCTAGACATCGTCAAAGCTGATTCTGATCACATGCTCTCTAATGTTCGGTCCACGTGCGACCTCGCCGATCACGTGAGCGCTAAGGTACGTGAGCTCGACCTCGCTCAATCTAGGGTTAACTCCACGCTTCTTCGCATCGACGCGATTGTGGAGAGAGGGAATTGTATTGACGGTGTGAAGAATGCTCTTGAAGCTGAGGATTATGAATCGGCTGCGAGATATGTTCGGACGTTTCTTGAAATTGATGCGAAATATACGGACTCCGGATCGGAGCAGAGAGATCAGCTGTTGGCTTCCAAGAAGCTTCTGGAAGGAATTGTACGGAAGCGGTTATCGACGGCTGTGGATCAGCGAGATCATCAGACGATTTTGCGGTTCATTAGGTTGTATCCTCCGTTAGGATTGGAAGAGGAAGGGTTGCAGATTTATGTAGGTTATTTGAAGAAAGTGATTGCGATGAGATTTAGGCTTGAGTTTGAGCAGTTAGTGGAGTTGATGGAGCAGAATCATGGTCAAAATCAGGTGAATTTTGTTGCTTGTTTGACGAATTTGTTTAAAGATATTGTCTTGGCTATTGAGGAAAACGATGAAATTTTGAGGAGTTTGTGTGGTGAGGATGGGATTGTGTATGCAATTTGTGAGTTACAAGAGGAATGCGATTCTAAAGGTTCTTCTATTTTGAAGAAGTATATGGAGTATAGGAAATTGGCTAAATTATCATCTGAGATTAATGCTCAGAACAAGAATTTACTTGCTGTTGGTGAACCGGAGGGCCCCGACCCGAGAGAGGTTGAGTTGTATTTAGAAGAGATACTCACGTTGATGCAATTGGGTGAGGATTATACTGAATTTATGGTTTCGAAGATTAAAGGATTGAGTTCTGTTGATCCAGAGCTGGTTCCCCGAGCTACTAAGTCTTTTAGGAGTGGGACATTTATCAAAGTAGCCCAAGATATTACTGGGTTTTATGTGATTTTGGAGGGATTCTTTATGGTGGAAAATGTGAGGAAAGCCATTAGGATAGACGAGCATGTGCCTGATAGCCTCACAACTTCTATGGTGGACGATGTCTTCTATCTTCTACAGAGTTGTCTGAGAAGGGCAATATCCACTTCAAATATTAGCTCTGTAATTGCAGTCCTTAGTGGGGCAAGTAGTTTGTTGAGCAATGAGTACCTGGAAGCTTTGCAACAGAAAATGAGAGAACCAAATCTTGGTGCAAAACTGTTTTTGGGTGGCGTTGGTGTCCAGAAAACTGGGACAGAGATTGCAACTGCATTGAATAACATGGACGTGAGTAGCGAGTATGTGCTAAAGCTAAAGCATGAGATTGAAGAACAATGCGCAGGGGTAAGGAATAGTGCTTTGATAACCACCGAAAAGAAGGATTATGCCTCTGTTAATTCATTGCTTTTTAGCTTGTATCAGCTTTATGTTTCCCCACCAATTATGTGATAAGTCCAAAAGGAGTAAGATGATGCAGGAAATATAAAATTAAAGGAAAAATGAGTTTAAGATGCTGTGAAGTTCAGCTACATGGTCAGACATTAATATTGGGCTTATTGGTGGCTTTTTCATGGTCTACATAAATAGGTATTTGTCTGATGTTTCCCAACTATTAGAAATCCAGACTTTTTTAGGTTTCATTGTCTTTAAATTTCTTCTCAGTTTTGGTTTAGAATAACTTTAGATAGGTCAACTTAGGGCTGAAGTTTTTTGAAAACTTTGGGAATAGAATTGTTGTCTTCAATCTTCCTATTGATCTTTCAATATATTTCCCCCCTTTTTTTTTTCCTTTTAGAGCTGCTATATATAACTGACGGTGCCTATTTGTATTAGAATGATTGGCAGTCAACGGAACAATTATAATTAGGCTATTCGTCAGAGAATTCTACATGCTGTTGAAACTGATACCCTTTGGTGTGCACATTTTATGCTTGTTTGTCATTGTTGTAGCCATCTTATCTCTGTATGATAGAGATTTCTAAACAAAGTGCGATCACTTTTCTGCAGGCATTTCCTGCCCCAGCGGATAGAGAAAAGGTGAAATCTTGTCTGTCCGAGTTGGGGGATATGAGCAATACTTTCAAACAAGTTCTCAATGCTGGCATGGAACAACTCGTGGCAACCGTAACACCCCGAATTCGTCCAGTCTTAGATAGTGTAGCAACTGTCAGCTATGAATTATCCGAGTCAGAATATGCTGATAACGAGGTGAATGACCCTTGGGTCCAGAGGCTTCTTCATGCTGTTGAAACAAATGTGTCATGGCTCCAGCAACTCATGACTGCTATCAATTATGACTCTTTTGTGCATTTGGTCATTGACTTCATTGTAAAAAGGCTGGAGGTGATTATGATGCAAAAAAGATTCAGTCAGCTTGGTGGCCTTCAGCTTGATAGAGATGTGAGGGCTCTGGTAAGCCATTTCTCTAGCATGACCCAGCGGACAGTTAGGGACAAATTTGCTCGTCTCACTCAAATGGCAACCATTCTTAACTTAGAAAAGGTATCAGAGATTCTAGACTTCTGGGGTGAGAACTCAGGACCTATGACCTGGAGGCTAACACCTGCTGAAGTCAGAAGAGTACTGGGTCTCAGGGTTGATTTTAAGCCTGAAGCAATTGCTGCTTTGAAGTTGTAAAGTTTTTTTTTTTTTTTTTTTTCTTTCCGGAAGCTTATTCTTGCTGCCCGGACTCCAGACAACAATCAAATATCACACCCCGGCATGTCACAATAGTTCAGAGTTCTTCCCCAATTTTTCCATTAACATGTTTCTTGTTCTTGTATTGCTTGCTTTCCATATATAGTATCATTCTGGCAAAATCAGAATCCTTTTTGCTTCTCTGCTGGGATTTCATCCTTTTTGCAGTAAAACTTAGAAGAAGGTGTAGACATTGGGAATTACTTTCAAGTTAGAAATTTAATCCTACAAGATTTAGATCCCTTTTGATAAAATTATTCTGATCTTGGATTGTTTGATTTGTTTTGTCGACCATTCTACTTAGGCTTGGTAAAATGGTTGGGGCCTGGTTCGGACTGAATCTTAAGTCAACATTTGATTTGATTGGTCTGAATACTATACGTAAAATCTAATTTGGTTGAATTGATTGGTTTTCAAAAGCAGAAAAAAAAAAAAAGGTTCTAAAATTTGACTTGATCTTAGTGAAATCTGAGTTTATCTGAGCTTTTATTTTACAAGGTTTCCCCAGATGATACGATGGTTAATTAAAAAGGCAGAATCCATTTTAAGGTTAGAGACTTTTATTATCAACTTCACTCAAGTACAACCTAAAACATATCAACCACAGAAATGCTAAAGATTTAATTCACTATTCTTTCATATAATTTCCGCAACTAAGCATATCTTTGAGAGATGCTATAACGAAACAGATACAACAACTAAATTCAACCGCAGCTAGTCAGTGGAGGTCAAAAGGCCTACACATGAGCAGTGCCTTCAGTAAACTTGGGATCCTCGCATCTATACCGCCCGTCGGGTCCAATGCCGAAACCTTTAGGATCAGCAAAGACGTTCTCAAGTAGCTGGCTTCGAGGGGGAAGAGGACTCTCATCTGCAAACTCAACAGAGTCCTCAACCAATTCATCTATCTTCTTCTCGATGGCCTTTAGTTCTGCTTCACTAGCTAAGCTCTTCTCAATAATATATTTCTTCAAGGCTGTGATGGGATCTCTGGCAGTATAATGAGCCTTCTCAGCTGTCAATTAAAGAACAGAAAGTGTGAGGAAGTGAATGATTGATAAACAAATGCCATGTCTAATCAGGGCTACAATCAATGCAGCGAGAAAGACAAAACAACCAACATTTCAAATGAGTAACAAATTAACAAGCACGTAAAGGGGATAGTCGAGGAATTAAGATGGCAATTACAAATTCTCTCTAAAATTCTGATAAGGCAGTGGCCATTAAACCAACCTGGAGGCATGTGTAAGAGCTAAAGTAGAAAACCATCCATAAACAGTCGAAATGATTATGACAATGATAATTTCTAGCAATTAAAATGCACAGTGAGCAAAAATTATCAACTTTGTATCGGTAAAATCATTGAAGGCATTCATATGAAAGGTTCACCCGGATCACGAAGCTCATCAGGGTCGGCCAATGAGTGTCCTCTAAACCTGTAAGTCTCACATTCGACCAAGGTTGGCCCCTCTCCTCTCCTAGCCCTTCCAATTGCCTCCTGAGCAACCTCTCTAACCTTTAAAACATCCATTCCATCAACATGAACTCCTGGCATCCCAAATGCTGGCCCCTTCTTCCAAATCTCAGGATCCGAAGTTGCTCTCAAGTGGGACATTCCAATTGCCCACAAATTGTTCTCCACAACAAACACAATGGGCAATTTCCATAATGCTGCCATGTTTAAACACTCAAAGAACTGTCCATTATTGCAAGTACCATCTCCAAAGAATGCAACAGTCACTTGATCACTGTTTGCTTCCTTCAAAACTTCCCTCCTGTACTTGGAGGAAAATGCTGCACCAGTTGCCACTGGAATTCCCTCACCAATGAAAGCAAACCCACCAAGCAGGTTATGCTCTTTCGAGAACATATGCATGGATCCACCTTGGCCCCGACAACATCCAGTGGTCTTGCCAAAAAGCTCACTCATCACGGCACGAGCTGGAACCCCCTTACTCAAAGCATGAACATGATCACGGTAAGTGCTGACAACATAATCGTCCTGCCTCAAGAGCTTGATGAACCCAGTTGAGACAGCCTCCTGGCCATTGTAGAGATGAACAAAACCAAACATTTTGCCTCTGTAATACATCTGCGCGCACATGTCCTCGAAAGCTCTGCCCAAAACCATATCCTCGTATAGCTCCAAGCCTTCTTCTTTTGTAATCAACTAGGTACAGAAATAACCGAATAAATAAAAACAATCCAAGCAGCCTCTCATAGTTTCATGTATTCAAAGCAAACACAAGTCCTCAATTTGATTCTAAAACCTAATTAACAACGTGTCTCGACCAGAAAACATTCAGAATAATAGGAAAATGTGAAACGCCTAAAAGAGTACATAGAAAAATTGAAATGCTTTAAGCCATTATTGACTAAAAGTTGCTTCATTTGATCCGTAACGGAGTAAATTTAATGCCTTTTCCTTTACTGTTCGATACCCAAATATCAACCACCACTTAACAAATGAAAACACAAACCAGAAACGCAGAACAATAAGAACCAACCCAGCAATTAAAAAAAAATAGGATTCAAAGTACGTAGTCTTGGAGTACCAGATTGGTGCCGGATTTGACGTCCTTCTCTTTAACAACATCGGAGACAGCAACAACAGCAGATTTTCGGTGAGGATTGGCCTGATTCAATTTGTGAAAACGGAGACTTCTGGTAGATCCAACGAAAGAGGCAGAACTTTTAAGAGGATCAAAAGGAGGGGTCTTGTAGTGAGATCTGGGGGGAGTGGAATAGACAGGAAAAGGGTGAGAGAACTTAGTGGCGGAGAAAGCTGACGCCATATTGGAGCTTTCTCTTGGGTAACTGTTTGTTTGGGAGGAGAGAAAGTGTGAGAAAAATGGAAATGAGGAAGTGAGTATAAGAGGAGAAAGTGTGGCGGAGGATACGAGGGAGGGAACAAATCTTGGGAATAATCGCCCTGTGCGTTGAGTGTTGTATGGAGAGAAAGGAGAGAACACAAAGGAAAGGACTAAGGAGGTCACCCAACTCAACTACAAGTTTGTGCGTGCATTTATAGGACACAGACAGACAGACAACTCCGGCTTGGTAAATTCAGTTAAAGACGTAGAGATTCATCGTCGTTGGACCTATGATCTGAATATCGTACCGTTCCGGCCGGTATCGGCCAGAACGTTCCGTTCTGGCCAAAAACCGGTACCGGAATGGTCATCTGGGTACCGGGTATAAGTTCCGGTCGGTACCGGCCGGTACCGCCAATACCGGTATACATCGGGACCATTCCGTAAATTTAAAAGTTTGGAGGGACTAAATTGAAAAAAAAAAATTTATCTACCCGACTGCCCCCCCCAGGACGTTTCTGGATCTGGATCTCTTCCTTCGGTTTCTCCTTCCTCTCCTCTCCTCGCCATCCCCTCGCCGTCCCCTCCTCGTGGATCTTGTCTCGCCGCCGTCTCCTCGCTGTCCCCTCCTCGCGGTCAACGTGGTCTCCAGTCGTCCTCCTTCGTCTTCCACCGGTGGTTAGTCTCCAGTCCTCCTC
>JAOTBA010000009.1:20707706-20731619 GCA_025629845.1 Erythroxylum squamatum
TGTGAATATTTAACAATTAATTCCGTCAATTTATAAATACCAATTTCACAAATCAATAAATATTAAGTCCAAAATATTTGCATTTTAACTGACTTAACAGCCAATGAAGAAGAACTGAATGTTAATGATGAGGAGTCAGCAGAGATGGTGACTGCACTGCCTCATTCATCTACTTGACAACACCCCATGAGAACAAGACTTCAAGACAATATCATCAAGCCAAGGAGATTTTCAGATGGTACAGTGTTGAACAGGAAGAGTTTCACAGCTACTATCAATGTAGAACCAACAAACTATATGCAAGCCAGTGCACACAAGGAATGGAGACAAGCAAGCAAGGATGAATATAATGCACTTATTAGAAACAAGACATAGAGGTTGGTCCCACCTCAACAAGGAAGAAATGTAATTGGATGCAAGTGGATATTCAAGATCAAAAGGAAAGCTGATGGGAACATTGAAAGGTACAAAGCTAGATTGGTTGCAAAAAGGTTTAAGCAAAGGTATGGTTTTGATTATGAAGATACCTTTAGTCCAGTTGTTAAACCTAAAACAATCCGATTAATTTTGTCAATAGCTATATCAAGAGGTTGGAAATTGAAACAATTAGATCCAAAGTGCTTTTCTACATGGATATTTAGAAGAAGAAGTGTTCATGGAATAACCTCCTGGTTTTCAAGACTTTCAACATCCACATTATGTCTGTAAATTAGATAAGTCACTTTATGGTTTGAAACAAGCTCCCAGGGCATGGTACTCTAGACTCAATTCAAAGCTTCAACAGCTAAGATTCAATGCATCCAAGGCTGATACTTAATTATTTATTTATAATAGTCATGGAGTAACCATGTATTTACTGATTTATGTGGATGTCATAATTGTGGCAAGTTTTTCAGCTAGTGCAATGAAGGGGTTATTGACCTAGCTCAAGGACAAATTTGCTATCAAAGATTTGGGAGATCTACACTACTTTCTAGGCATTGAAGTGAGGAAAGTGAGTGATGGAATTACTCTCTCACAAAGCAAATATATCAATGACCTGTTGCACAAGGCAAATATGGCAAATTGCAAGTCAATAACTATACCTATGACCAGTTCAGAAAAGTCGTCAAGATTGGAGGGTGATCCTCTTCTAAAGGCTGAGGTGACAAGATACAGGAGCTTAGTTGGTACTTTACAATATTTAACACTGACAAGACCAAATATCTCTTACTCTGTAAACAAGGTGTGTCAATACTTACAAGCTTCTACTTCCCAACACTTGTCAGCAGTAAAGAGGATTATCAGATATCTCAAATTTACCAATACAGTTGGACTCAAAATTCACAAATCTTCATCAACATTGCTGAGTGCATTTTCAGTTGCTGACTGGGCAAGTTGTAAAGATGACAGAAGGTCAACTGGAGGATATGCAGTCTTCTTTAGAGCTAATCTGGTATCTTGAGGCTCAAAGAAACAGACTACTGTCTCAAGGTCAAGTATTGAAGCTGAGTATAAATCATTAGCAAATGCTACAGCTGAACTCATTTGGATTCAGCCTTTGTTGAGAGAGTTAGGTATTTCACAACGAAGGCCTCCTTGTTTGTGCTGTGATAATCTGGGTGCCACGTATTTATTAGCTAATCATGTGTTCCATGCAAGAACCAAACACATTGAAGTTGATTACTATTTTGTTCGAGAACGAGTAGCACTCAAGATGCTGGATATCAGGTTCATCTCGTCGCAAGACCAACTAGCAGATATTTTTACCAAGACTTTGGCTGTTCACCCACTCAACTGACTGAAGAACAATCTCAATCTTGTGATTACAAGGATGTGATTAAGGGGGGCAGTTAAAATAACTGTGTTGACCTATTCTATAGGAACTTTAGCATAACTGTAGCATGTATGAGCATGTCTCTTATTTTTAACCATGTTCAGTTAGTCCATCTTCAGTATTTAATGCATTGAAAGCCTTGGTCAGGAAGTATGGGTTATTGAGATATTTCTTTCTATCTTTTACGTCGCTTTTCAGTCTTTCACTTTCATGCAGAAGGGTATTGAAAGATTCAGTCCAAGATAAAACGATGAGCTGCAGTGTATTGACCTTTTGTAGTAACCCCTTTAGACTTCAGTAGCTTCTTACGTTGAGATTTTTCTGCTTCAATGATCTGTTGGCTGAAGTGGAGAACCAATGATTTGCATAATAACCAAGATTTTAAATTTCACGCCGAAATTGTAATTGTAGCGGCAACATTATAATTAATTACAATGTATAATGATTACATTCAATGAATCCGTAATCATTGGCCTAACTTGCAACCATTAATTTAGAAACTTCTTAACAAGTCTACCGTCTACATTCATCCCTGGAAGTAGCCTTACTGTGGTCGTACAAAGACCTTGACACGTGCCATCGTTTTGCATCAATCTAACGTTAACAAGCGCCTTGGATTCTGTTATAGAACACAGTAGTGGTGAAAACCGAAAAAGGCACGGAGGCAAGCTCGTACAGGTGGAAGCAGGTTGGTGAATAGATTTTATACTGTATCCAACAATGGATAAGTTGGACTGCACAGAGACTTTTCAAGTAAAAAGATTGGATGATGGAAACCTGTTAGGTCACCAAACTATTATGGAGTTGACATACACCTTGTGTTGGCTAAATCCAAGAAATCATCAATTCAGCAGTAATTTCTTCACTCTTGGACATCGAATCCTAACTTATTACTAGCATGTGAAAGAGACCCGCATGCTCAGCTTTGACACAGAAAAAGGCAACACCACGAAAACGTCTCTTTACTACTTTTAAGTGAGATCCCATTGGATTCCAAATGCCATACCATACAGACTCCGAAACGTGTGATCATGCAAAAGAACGACTTGAATAAGCAAAAGTACTAGCGACAGAAGGAAAGCGATATATGAGAGGCAAGAAAGAGACGATTTATTTGTAATAACTAAGTCATAGATTGGTACAATCAACGTTTGTTAATTACCTCTCTAAACCCTACTATGAATCATAAAGAACGAATAAATCTAGAAACAAAAAACTGCAAGTCAGCGGTAACCCATTTTTCTTCTTGACTCGGTGGGTTGAAAGATACAAAATCAATCTTTCAACCCAACTAATGACAGATATGAACAATAATGTCCTGGGAAGCTCTATGCAACCGGGACATAATGATGATTATCAGTGTTTTTGAGGTAGAATTCAAAGCCATATTTGATTTCTACCTAATGCTAATACATGAAACTAAATGAATATAAAATTTTCTCCTAAAGCTGACAGCTAGATAGACTTCTACCTAATGTGTCGGACCAGACATGTATAACGACTGAAATTGCCAAGTGAAAACATAAAATGATGAACCAATAGATAACAGTTAGAGAAGTAAACTTTCTATATCAAATGCCTTCTTCCAAAGACGAGCAATCTGATGCAGAATTCTTGGATTCCCCCTGTTGTTATGCTAGCTGATGAAGCATCTTCTTTTCAGTGCTGGGATGTTTCCCTTATTCAGTTTTTCTTTTCCTTTTTCGCTTTTGACCATTTTGTTAAATCTTCATGAAAAGACTATTACATCTTGTCCCAAACTTATTAGGTTGATGAATTGTGTTCAGAAGTTGTCCCCGACGGTTTTGACCCACCTTGCCCTGCTGCTACCATTACCCCTGTTGTTCCCGTAGTTGTGGTTGTGGTAGCCATGGTCAATGTTGCTGCACCTTTTGTCATTTAGATTGGTCTGTCACTACATTTAGCAAAATACAATCTTTGGAACAAATCTATAATGAGAAATCACTTAGAATGATTACCTGCTGTTGTGCTGACTACTGGCATTGAGGAAGGAAGAGATAAGATACCTGTAGAGCCATAGTGCTGAGGAAGATAAGGGTACTGTATTATTGATGGGTATTGAACTCCAAAACCGTGAACTTGGCTATTTTGTGCATATTGGGCGTAAAATGGGAAGTAATTCTGAAACATCCCTGGTGTTCCTGACCCCGCAGGAGTGTAGTAAGTTGAGAAATTCTGACCTCCATAAACACTAAAATAATTCTGCCGCGAAGGTAAAACTAATCTTAGATGATGAACTTAGCTCAAAACAGGAGCAATGGACAATGATTGATGTACTACTCACCAATGGATATATGGCATCTTGTGAATAACCAGGATACCTGAAAGATGAAATGCGAACCGATAGAAAAGACGACTCAAAAACATAAAATTACCAATGTAGTTGGCATCGAATGGCTAGATAAAGGACAAAGAAAGCATTGACAAGTTTTTGTTTCTCTGCATACCCATATACTGAGTAAGGAAATGGATATTGACCGGTCGGTTGATGAATATAAGACGACGAAGAAGCATGATAGGCGTGTGGAGCCACTAATCCAGGCGCCAGTCTAAACTGTCCTGTGCCTGCAACTGCAGTTTTTTATGTATGAAATCAATACTCTTGACTGTTGACCAAGCACTAAATTCACGTCTCAGTTTACCATAGAATGAAATAGCAATTATGAGCTTTTTATAACATGAAAAATGCTACTATCGAAACAGAAAATGTACTATAAGATAGAAGTTGAAAATCCAACTTTCTAGCATTAACCGATTCAGATATTGTTGATGATTGATCGTTTAATTTTGCAATACAAAGTTGAGATTGAGGTTGGTATGTAGAAAGGGGGTATCATCAAAGAAACATAAGAGATATCGTAATAGACATGCACCGTGTTGAGGAGGTGGTGGACGAGGATTTTGAGCGCCAAGTGAAGCAAGATTGCAGTTTGCTCTTCTTCCATCAATAACTGGAGAAGGGTTTTGGCAAGCTTTCATGGCTGCTTCCGGATCCTTGAATGTAACCTATTGGATAAGGCAGCAAAAACGAACATTAACTATCAACACGAAATAGAGGACATGGAGGTAAATTAAGGAGAGCTTACAAATCCATAACCCTTGGATCTTCCAGTATTCTTATCTGTTATAACAACAGCCTCAAGGATCTCTCCAAACTGCTCAAAATAGCGTCTCATAGTATCTCTCTGCGTTTCCCAAGCCAAACCTCCAACAAAAATTTTTGTGAAAGTTGTGTCATTGTACTGTACTGGATTGCCACCCCCACCACCCACCATCTGAAATGGTCTTTGTTGAGACATCTATGCACAGAAACAAAGAAATACAAGAAAATCCCAGATAAAAACAAGAAAGAAAAACCAAGAAAAAGGGCCACCCCAGAATAAAACCAAGCAATCCCCTCCCACCCAAGAGAGGACAGCCAAATATAGAGAGAAAGAAACAAAGATGGCAAATAAAGCAAGAAGAAAGAGCCGTTTGTTTTGATTATCACATCAATCAAAACACGGATACAAAGGCTTTCCCTTTCTTATCTCTGTCTCTCTCTCACACACACACTCGTGTGCTGGTGTTTATGTTTGTTTTTCTCCTCCTTTCGACCTGTTGTTCGTAGTTTTTGTTTTTCTATCGAAGATATAACTGCCACTTTTTGACAACCACAACTCCTCAGATTCCCAAACAACGATACCCGCAACGAGAATATCATTACTGTTAAGGGAAGGTGGAGGGGGAGAGAGAGAGAATAAGAAATGAAAAAGAAAACCCTCCTTAAAGATACAATTTTATGTATAAATAAATATATACACAAAAGAAGGATGGAAGGTAGAAGAATTGGAGTGTGCGAGAGAGAGATGAGATAAAAGAAGAAGAAGAAGAAGAAGCAGCAGAAGAAGAGAAAAGGAGAAGACGAGGAAAAGCTGCCACTGGACACCCACGACAATAGTAGGCAAGATTGTCCAAGGAGATATCAGAGGACCAAAGACTCAACCTTTTTTTGCTGGATCAGCACTTTTTTCTCGGTAATATATTATATTATATTAATATTTGTGTTTTGAGGTGGGGTCGGTCTGCTTCGCTGTACTCAACCTTCCATTTTCTGTGCGCCTCTTAAGTCTTAATACTACATGTCCTGTTAAATGGCATTTGTGGGCCTTCAAGGTATGTATGTATGGTACCTTCACCACCCTCTCCCTCTCTCCAGTCTTCAACTGTTTGGATTTGGCTCCGTTCAATTCAACCCCCTCTCTGCAACTGCAGCTATTCTCTTAACCGAAAAATACTACAGTACAGATAATGGGTGTTATGTTTTGTGGGCCACTTCACAAGCTTCTATAATATATCCTTTGAATTGTTCTTGGATTATTTTTTTTATAAATTATATATTTTAATAAAATATTTATCAAAAATAAGTTGACTAAGTATTTTCTTTAAAAGTGAATAATGCAATTTAAAACATAATTAAAATTAGCCGTTATTGTCAGTTGACCGTTTAAGAAAATTGGCCTTCAGCCCTTCACCTCTCAATTTGTATTTATTGTTCACTGTTGAAGTGTAAAACATGGTTGACACAAAAAAAATTAAAGAAACAAGGATTCTAACTTCTAATTCTTTCCATTTTTCTTATGTTTTTAGAGAAAGTAAGAATGATTAAAAAATTATAGCGGAAGTTAAACTGATAAGACAAAAAATTTAAAGTTTAAAAGTTTCAATTTAAATAAAATTAAAAGATGTGAATATAATTAAAAGATATTGTGTTGAATTTAAAGTTTGATTTAAAAATTATTAAATAAAAATTAATTGATTTATTTTTATTTATAAGAACTTATTAATTTAAAAAATTGATAGATTAATTAATAAAATAATCGACTTTTAATAACAAGAGTTATTAAAATAATTAAATCAATAAATTAAAAATTAAACGATTTAAAATTTTACCTGTTAAATCGGTTATATTTTTTAATTCAGTCTAAGTTTCTTTATGGAATATTGATGACAATACTTTTTGTTTACATGCGTGAGTTATTTTTAAAGCTTCCAAAATTAGCTTCTTAATATGTTGAATTTTAATTATTTAAATTAATATTTTTAAAAATATTTAAAATATTAAATCCTAAAGGTCAATCTTTAAATTTTATTAATCACTAGAAATGGTACATGGGATTCAAATTGTACAAATAAGTTTACTTCTAATTATATGTTAAACTTAAATTTTATTGACATGATATAAAATTTTTATACATTTTTAAAGTGATTATCAAAGTTTAAGGAAAAAAAAGATTTTATAATTAATGAAATAAATAAGAAAGCAATTAAAAATACGTGTCCGACGTGCCAAATTTGCAAATATATGATTAATGTTTTCACATGCAATATAAAAGAAAAGGTTAAAAACTAAGATAAATGACTTTTTGACTGCATTGGAATATCTCAATTGAAAAAAGTTGACTAATAACACTCCATTTAGTAATGATAAAAAATTTCGATTGATCCAGTCGTAAAAGTTTTGAATCGTATAATTTATTAATTCAATTTATT
Organism: Erythroxylum squamatum; assembly: GCA_025629845.1. Lineage (NCBI taxonomy): Eukaryota > Viridiplantae > Streptophyta > Magnoliopsida > Malpighiales > Erythroxylaceae > Erythroxylum > Erythroxylum squamatum. The sequence goes on from JAOTBA010000009.1 coordinate 20,715,076, forward strand.
TTAATAATTTTTGTTATTAAAAATTGGTCGATGTATTAATTAACAGATAATTTTAATAAATTAACTGATTTTTATATATCAAAATAAGCTGATTATTTTTTATTTTTTTATTTAAACTCTAATATTTTAACAGGTAAAGGTAGAGATAGTTTTTTCTTAAATTTTATTTTAAATTATTTAATTTTATTTAATTCTTATTATATATTAATTTTTTGACGTTTTAATACTACTTAAATTATTATTAATATTATAATAAAATGAATATTAGCATAAAGAATAATAATAAATCGTAATTTAAAGTGCTGTGGGAAGCGGATAAAGCGGCGTTTATGATGGTCAAATGGGAGAGGGTAAAGCGAAATTAGATCTCCTACACCCGACACAATTGGAAACCTATGAAACCGAGTCGTGACTGTCGCTAGTCGCTACCACACAAACCGCTTCGGACTTCGAAGAGATCGGTCAAACCTGTCCTCTTCTTGTCCCTATTTTCTTATTTCTTTTTTTCAATTAATTAAATGACTTTACTTGATCTCTTTTTCTCTAACTGTCCTTTTAAATTGTTTTGTTTGTCGGCTCTACTGGCGGCTATTTAGGTTGTGATTTGGGGGCATTTTTGTCTCAAAAAGTGTGAAAAGAAAAATGAAAATGAAAATCTAACTTTTATTACTTTATACATAATTGCTTACTTAACAGTCAACCTGTCGACGTAGTTATGTCCAAGAAAAGAAAAGTAGTATGTAAGAGACTTTGTTTAGAATGGAATACCGCAATCTGCAACTCACTTTAATGATTGAATTAGGTGGGAGTCATTTATGGTTTAGTTGCGAATGATGAACAAATCCAAGTACTAACGGAAGTTTGAACTTGTATGGTAACGTAGACTGCATCATTCACGCGTAAAAGGGTCTAAATCTAGCTCGCTTAGACTAATTAGGTTCAAGAATGTTTAGGAGGCTAGCTTGGGGACAAGCAAGTGAAGCCGAGCTGAAGAGGAAAAGCAAAGAGCCTAAGGAAAGAAAAGTCGGTGTGTCCTACTCTTACTGTCCACATGAGGGCTGGAAAACCATGGAGAGGCAGAGACTACTGTGGTCAGAGCAAGCACATGCGCTTTGCCAGTGCTTTCCATTATCATCCTCCAAAGATTCATTTTACCTCTCTCCTCTCTTTACCATATTTGTCACTGCCACATTCCGCTCCTACTTCCTACGCATGTACCATTGTCTTTGCTTTTCGGCCCTTGGATGTACTTTTGACTTTACAACCAGGATAATTAGACGGTCAGAAGACATGTCTCCAGCATATGGGACACGGTGAAATAGCGGGTGGTCGGTCCTGCACGTGATCAGTCAACGGACTTCTTGGACTTGCATTATCCATTTCGATTCAGATTTTTTCACAACGTAGTCCCAATTCCAGGTTTTGTTCTAATGTAAAATGACTTTGTCATGTCCTTTTTTACCGTCTCCTGTGCCCTTTTGCATGCGTGTAAGAGAAAAGAAAGCTTCCATCTCCATTTTTATTGAAGAAAAGGATTGAGAATCCAAAGCGCAGGGTTGTTTTTGTATGTAACTGCTAGGCAATAACAAGAAGTTAGACCACGGCCGATGGCACAAGATCTTCTGTACCCATAATTTTGTACCAATCGTATTTCATACGATTTTATCCACACATTTTTTTGGATCTTACGTATTTGTGTGGATAAGATTATATGAAATAGGGTTGGTACAGGGTTATGAGTACAGGGGATTCAGAGAAATGTGTAGATGAGATAGTATGAAACAGAGCTGATACAGAATTATGGGTACAGATGATTTTATCCTTCGCACGGAATCAAATCATCTGTATCCATCCACACATTTCTCTGGAACATGGTTGATATAGGATTATGGGTATAGAGGATTTTGTCAATGGCATCTTGTTTCATACAATCTCATTCACACATTTCTCTAGAACACGGTTAGTATAAGGTTATGGGTACAGGGGATTTGATCCCGTGCCAGGGACAAGATCCTTTGTACCCATAATCCTATACCAACCCTGTTTCATACGATCTCATCCACACATTTCTCTAAATCTCACATATTTGTGTGGATGGGATCGTATGGAACAGGGTTGGCACAGGGTTATGGGTACAGAGGATTTGATCCTGTGCCAAGATTTACAAAATTTTATTCGACTGAGTTAAAGAATTTATAAAATTATTTTAATTCATTTTATCAAATAAAGAATAATTTCTTAAACCTTTTTGTGTTTTTATTTATTTAAATTTATTATATTATTAAAATTTATTAAAATTTAAAAATTGAAAATAATAAAAATTTATTTAATTAAGTCAAAATAGTCTTATAAATTTTATAAAGTATATTATTATTAATTACATGTCAATTTCTTTTAAAATAACTCAAGAGATGTTTAATAATTTTTTAATAATAAAAATTGTTTAAGAGTGATTGAAAGCACTCAAAAAGTAACTTTTATGCGCAGCAACATGGCCAACTTGTTTTTCAAAAACGAACATCAGGGCCAGAGGATGTTGATTAAGATTAATGCCTGATTGGGTGGAGAAATTTGCGTGATAGAGAAAAGCAAGCTGCCCAATTAAGATACGGCAGGAATTATAAAAGCCTTCGAAGTTCACTTTACATTTGGATTGGATCTCAGTGTTTCAAAGAAAAAGAAAAGAAAAGGAGGAATTTTTCTGGCCAATGACATTAAAGCTAACAGGAACGGAGATTCGAACAACAGTCGAGAGTTGACTGTTGAAGTTATGATTAGAATCTGCATTGGTTGACTTTGATGCTTCAACCAAGTGCCCGGTCTGGTAAAGGATGCTTGACTTTTGATCTATGTCAAATTTTAGGCCATTTGCTGCTTAAGTATCTAAGTTGCATTGAAATAAAGAAGACGTAGTAGCAGTAGAGGCCCAGCTTATGCAAGGGCTCCTCACCGATAAGCTCTGTTCCTAAGATAAGAGCATATCTTACATGAGGAGTGTGCGTTCCTGTTATCGATAAGCTATACAGGAGTTACAGTACATAGAAGAAAAGAACAGTTTCGACAAAAGTAAACCCAAGTATTGTTTCCAGGAAAAGAGGAAGAGAGTAGTGATGTTTTCCAACAGAAGGCTTGCACAGAAGCAAAATCTCAACTTCTAACGCAACACGAGAGCTATTAGGAGCTCCAAAGAAATTCAAATTCAAGTTTTCAACACGAAAGATTTCACAATAATACATATATAAGAGAATAAGAAAAAGAAAGAAGCATTTATTTTCATAGATATATTATTACAATATATATAACGGACCCCATGTAAAGTTATTGAATCCATGTACAAAACTCCATATTCTCCAGAAAACTCCATGTCCTACAGATCAATCATTCAGATTACTCTTCTTTGAAAGCGTTCAAACCCACTGTGTGATCGGAATCACCAATCCAACAACACTAGCTCGCAACTTCCCTTCCAGGCAATCTTGCAAGATCAACTTTCCAAGTTCTGAAGTTCCTTTACTCTTATCAACTCCATCAGACGCTTATGAGTAAAAGCACCTTGATTCTCAGGCGACTGTTTGGGATTTGGCTGAGGAAGCTACTCCTAACGCCGTCATCATTCTTCTCCAGCAGGTGCGCCACCTTGTTCCTCGCAAACCATTCACCAAGCATTTCTCTCAAGTTTCTCCTGTTGGTTTGGCGCAAAACAGTGAAATACGAAAACCCTTTAAATATGAGCTGATTCTCGTATGAGCAAAGAGCTCGGAGCTTTAACGTTGGTGGAGATATAAATGGCAGTTAGACAAAACCCGTATCCAAATTAAGCAGTTCATCTATCTCAAGTTACAGATAAAGTTGACGGAAAATACTTTATATTAGTAAACATGTTCTTATCAAGGTATTAATAAGAAGAACAACAATTACAAGTTCTCTAATTAAAAAAACAAGGTATTAATATTCACAATGCCAATTGAGATTTACATTAATAATTTATAGGAGGCATGATCCATTCCTTTATTTATTTAATTATTAGTTTATTTGTTTTAATTAAATTTACATATATTTTCCAAACCAATTGAAGCAGACGAGTTGAAGGATTGACAAGAGTGACGAAATTCATAACAAAAGTTTGGTCCAACATTTAAAATTTAATTATTGAATAATTAGCAAAAGAGATACATTTTGAAGACCTGAAGTGGTCGAGGTCCACTATTCTCTTGAGTTGACTAACTAAAATATAAAGTGCATAGCAGCATATAGTACATCACTAACTTTAGATAATGAAAAGCTGTGTAGATTACGTGAACGTTTCAGCTTGCTTCTAAAGCCAAGAACTAGAAGAAAGTGCCACACTCCACAAAAAGCCAGACATCCATAGTTCATCTTCAAACCATTCAACTTCACGACAAGAAGGCCGTTCAATTTGTTGTACCCTCAAGTTGTATATATTTATGAACGCATATTGTTTACAGTGGCTGCAGTAGGGCCTAGCTTCACTCTGTTTTAGGCCTAACAGGCGCAATTTAAACTTAAACAAAAGTATAATAGAATTGGACAGTCCAGAACTGAGGTCCATTTAACCTAAATCTATGCAAGCTAGGAAAAGGTCTCACGTTAATCAGTGTTGCCCCTAAGGTGGTTATAATTTATTTAAAAGATTGGGATAAATAATGAGAGAAATGTAGTTATTCAAGTAATGATTAATTGGTGGGAAGAAGACAAAAGGGTGAAGGGAAATTGGAGTCGTATCACACCCACAGGATATGATATAGCTTGAGCGTCAGAGATTAAGATATGCGATTTCCCACATTGTGAGAAACGTTTTGCCCGGTCCCAATGCGTAATGATAAAACAACTCAATTGATTCTGAATTATACGATCCACGTTACAACTGTAGTCTACTCCTTCCCAATTTGCATTCATGTTGGAAGGCGAAAATATGAGTATGCCAACAAACTTACCACTATAGTCTACTCCTTGCATTCATGTTGGAAGGCGAAAATATGAGTATGCCAACAAACTTGACTCCATCGTCTCGTAATAGTTTTAGGTCCAATATTAGACCACTAAGACGAGTAGACAATATTAAATATTTTTTTGTCAAAACGTTTGGCAACATAGTTGGATTATAGTAATATATGACCATTTTTTTTGAAAAATTGTAAATAAATACTTAGGAGGTGTTTGTTTCTTTTTTTTTTTTTGGTTTTTTTTGTTTAAATTCAGTAAAAAATCTTGTTTGTTTGAGTTTTTCGTTTTTGTTTTTAATTTTTTCTTCCAATTTTCAAAAATTGTAAAAACTATAAAAAGTGGTTTTTGTTTCTTTTTTTTAATAATCTGATTTACTATCATTTAAATATATATTATTTAATTATTTAATAAAATATGAATAATTTAATTCAACATTATATTTATAAATTTAATAAATTAAAATTAATTATCAATAAAAATATGAATAATTTAATTTAATTTAATTTTTATAATTAAAATATATATAATTAAATTTAAAATATATAAATATTCAAATAAAATTTGATTTAATAATTAAAATATATTTCAAATAAATAATAATTTATAAATGAAATTTTAATTTATAAATTATTTATTTTATTAAAATAACATAATTTGTTAATAATTTGTTAATAAATAATATAAAAGAGATTAAATAAATTTATTTAATTAAAATAATTTATATTTAATTTTATCTAAAATGTAATTATTATCAGTGATAAAAATACAACTACATTAACATTAATAACCAAACATATTTTTAATTTGAAAGAAAAACAGAAAGAAAGAAAGAAAAAACTGAAAACGAAAACTGAAAACTGCAAAAGAAAAATAGAAGAAGAACTAAATGACCCCTTAATAAAGATTATAAGAAATAAGATATACAAAATATTATTTTGAATAAAACAGAGTTATAATACAATTACCCTCTAATTATAAGTTATAAATATTAATTTATAACTTAGAACTGACAAAATTGGAATCCTCAATAACTCTTTACTTTGATGTTTAAATTTTATTTTTTGACCTTAAAATAAGCAAGATAGGTGTTTATAGATGAATAAAGCTAATTGCAACCACATAGTTTAATTTGTTATATTCACCACACAATCTAATATTTAATTTTGTTTCGTAAATTATTTCTTTACCTAGATATTTTGTAAATAATATTTAGAGTCTTCTAATTTGAATAATGTCTAGATATTGTGAGTAATATCTAGATTCTTCTAACAATTTTCTACTTGAAGATTTGATTAAGAATCAATCAATCTTCACATCACCATTTTGTTATCATGTTTCTTACATTTTCATCATATCGAATAAAGATTGACACCAAATAAACTTGTCATTGTTATCTCTTTTTGTCATAAAATATGTTATATTGTCTTTGGTATGAACCTTTTGCATGTCTGTAGTTCCTTCTTTTACTTTCTCACGGTTAAAATGAAACTAAACTTATATATGCTTGGTTTTTAAATGAAACGTTAGATTCCTTTTTAGATGCAATCACAAAATACTAAAACATTTTGTTGTTTGTACTTGAGTTCTTCCAACATTAATTTCGCGTCTATTATATATTTCATTGTTGTTATTGATAGTTTATAGCTTTGAAACTCTGATTACAACCTTGCTAGTAAGTATGAACATATCCTGTAGTGGATTTTCTTCTATTTAGATCACATGTATAATCCTTTGGCAATAAAATTTGATCCTCCATATTATAAGGCAATACCAGAGATTCCCTTAATATATCTTAAGATACTATTTGTAGCATTCTAATGTTTTTTACAAGGATTTAGCATGTAGCGACTAACTGCTCATACTGCATATACAATGCTTGACCTTTTACAAATCATAATGAATATTAAACTCCCTATTGTAGAGAAATATAGCTCAACTGATTCTTGAACATCTTACTATGGGAATTCAAAAGAAGTTTTCCATTATAATTCCTTTTCACCCTTATCACAATCTCCAAACTTCTTCGTAATTTGTTGTTTTCTTCCTTTTCCCTTTATAATATATCTTCTACAAAAGGTGATGTCCCTAATGATAATAACATTATGGGTAATGATATCCTATTACCTATAGGTGATAATAGTTCACTCTATTAGAACATCCCAAAAGTAAGCATTTCTTCAATTTTATATCTAACTTTATCATTATATATCAAATACACAAGGTATTACAAATATATGGAGGTTATAATAATCTACCGGCTTCTTATCCATATCTTTATTGGTGTGTTCAACTTATTTGCAGTTGATAGAATTTGATTCATCATATAATAGGCGATATTAAAATTTTTCTTCCTAAAAGGCCTTATATAGGCCTATAACTCTTAACATTGATCTTATTCTTTTTAACAGCTTCCATAATAATTCATTAATGAAAGAGAAAAAGTACATTGCAACTCTTAACGATGAAACTAGTTTTTGTCACACATCAGAGTGAACCAATTCAAAAACAACTTTATTTCTTGAATTTGATATGTTAAAATTTCACACCGTATTATAATAGAATGCTCATAAAAGGATAATGATACCTTTAAAATTCTAGGAAGTAACTTTTTCTCTGAAAGGATCTTTATTCCTTATTTAGATATATGTTTAAGCTTTTGATGCTATAATATTAAAGATCTTTCATTTGGATAGGTTAAAACAACTAATGCATATACTCCTGATAATATCTTTCCCTTTAATTTGTACCAGTTTGCACCTCTTTTCTCTCCCTTCATAAATGCAATCTCATTTAGAATTATGTTCAAAATCTTATTGATGATTTCTATTTTATATCTAAGATAATCTGGTCATCCTAGAGATAAAATATTTTTAAGTCCTTTAGGTTTTTCACCTTCTGAATAGTACAAATTGTATAATCATACATCATACATCTTACAACTTAATGGTTCTAATGCCCATAAGTTTTAGAGAATAATCATCACAGCTATATACAAATCCTTTTGAGATAGGTGTTGGTCCCTAATGACATCTAGGAGGGTGGTGAATTGGGTATTTTTAAAATTTAATAATTATTTAAGTTGTTGAAAGAAAAAATTGATATCTTCTTGAACTTATTAGAACACTCTTATTTTAGACACATGTCCCTAAACCATTTTAGGATGATGCTATCTCCCTAACCTATTTTTTAATCAATATTTTGCCTTCGTATGTTCTTCTTGGTAAGATTCCTTATAATGTTCCTTTTCACACTAAACCTTATTTCCTATTCCTCAAAGAAATTTTTAGTAGTGCTTGTTTTGTATGTAGTATTTGTACTCAAGTTACTAAGTTAGATCCTAATCTTTAAAATATGCCTTTTTGAGACACTGTCACCTATAAAAAGGATATCGGCACTACTTTCCTACTTTAAACAAATATCTTATGCAATTGTTGTGTCCTTCATGGAACCCATTCCTTTCTTTCCTAATTCTTCAATTTCTAAAAAGGATGACGATGATTTATTAGTTTACAAGATCACCTAAAACACCACAAAATCCATCTTTGCACATGATACTCCTACACAATCACAAACACTACTTATTTGCTTGGTCTATTTTAGAAGATGAGATCATCACGATACAAGTTTGTTGCCTGTCTCTTCATCATCATTAGATCTAACAACATATGATCCAAAACTTCTAATTGTTTCATGTAAAGGTAAATGTTAGTACACTTATCCTATTTCCTTTTTTGTTTCTTATAATCATTTATCTTCTTCATCTTATTCCTTTATAAATTCACATGGTTTTGTGAACCTCTCAAAAAATCTTCGTGAAGCCTTATCTCATCTAGTTAACAAAATGATATGATAGAAGAGATGAATGCTTTAGATTATAATCATATGTGGGACTTTATAAACTTAGCTATTAGAAAGAAGGCCATTGGATGTGAGTGGGTGTTTATTATTAAGGTTAATTATGATCGATATGTCATTCGACTTAAAACACAACTTATAATTAAAGGTTATGTATAGACCTATGCTATGAATTATTATGATACTCTCTCCTATTGCTAAATTGACCTTTATTCATCTATTCATTTCTTATTAGCTGCTCATGATTAAACCCTACATCAGTTAGACATCAAGAATTATTTATACTTAAGGGTCTAATTATTTAGAAGACAATGTGAATTGAATAAAATTTTATTTATATATTTAAGTAAATAGAAAGACAATTATTTTTACTATCATATTTAGCTTATTTTTATTTGATTATATATTTAATATTTCTATCTCAATTCTTTAAATTTATAAGTTGATTTTAATTGATCTCCTAATACATTAAATTATTGTCAACTAAGAACCTGATTAAGAATGTTTGTATTGGTCCTCAAATGATATATAAGAGGGAGATGAATTGTGTGTTTTCACTGTTGCCATATTCGAATGAGTTATTTGTCCATTCTAATGAATAAATATGACAAATTTATATATAATAATTTTGTATATATAGTAATTAAAGAGTATAGGAAAAGAGAGAGAATTCATAGTAGTTTAGTTAAATAACCTTTGTTCTAAGTTCACTCCCAAAACTTCATTTGAAAATTTGTTATCTTTTTCCTTTAATGGGTGAAGAATAACTCTCAATATAACATCTTCTTTGTCATACTAAAGAGTAACCCTTTATAAATCTTATTCAAGGCCAAGAAGAACTCTCACAATATGTATCTTAAGTAATTTTAGTAATGGAAATAATTGTATAACCATGCAACTCAAACACATCCTTTCTTGACTCAAACCAATGAAAAAAGTTTCAATATATGTTATTTCACATACATAAGCATTCTTTAACCTCTCAAGGCTCCTAATAGCTCTTTAGTATGTATGCCTAAGGTTCCTCTTGTAACTTATTTGTGGTATATTTAATAGTTGATAGAAATAAAAACTAAAAATTGCAATGGTTACTAATAGTAGCATTAGTCAACCATTCTATATATTGATAAACCATTCTTCATATTAGTCAACCATCATGTCATATTAGTTTATCAATGTGGTTACAAAGTCACAATATATATTATGAGTATTTTTTTAGATAAACCTTTTTCAACCCATATCTTTTAGGTTTACTTAGTAAGTATTATTTCAATTAAATTTTTTAAAGATATGCCTATAATTACCACAAAAATGAAATAATATCACACAATATGATTTAGGAATATAAGAATTATACGAGTCCGACCTACAAGAATATTACATATACATATTTCTAGGTACTGATGGTTAATAGGGCTAATATAATGCTCTCTTTTGGATATGTGAGGGATTAAAAGTTAGTCTTCTGGGATGAAAACTTCTTGTATATGAATTAAAAATGTCATACTTCTTTGATGGAAATAAGGCCTATGTTGAATATGAGCATATGCCATACCTTTATGCTTATAAAGACCTATAATAATTGTAAGTTTGTTTCATCATATTTTGATGAAAAAGAGGCCTACATAAATAAAAAGGTTATTATATATGCTTTTGAGATGACTTCAATAAAAATTATGCCTATTTTTATCTTGAATATTATGCCTTCTGGGTGAAAAATGCAATCCATATATGGAGGCATATAATTTTTCCTTTTCTTTGGACCTAAAGGATGAGGGATGAGAATTTAAATTTGTTACACATTTAGAAGATGTACCATGCTCATATGAGTCTTTACGCATAGGCTCTTCATTTAAATATTTTTCCCTCATAAAATTTTTCTTGGCATTTGATCCCATGCCTAATGTTATAGCTCTTTTAGGCTTCAAGAATGCTATTCAAATTTTTACTATATAGAGTGAAGTTACATAATAATTTTTAAGGGTAATGATCACCATCTTCAATGCTCATTATCATATAACAAATTATCCACTTCATTACTAGTAATAACCATACTTTTTGATTCTATCATGTCATTTATATCACTATTTGATTTCTCATTCCTAATCAACCATGCATTAAAGAGTTATTGAACCTCTTTATTCTTGGAAGATACTTTCTTCCTTTTTATGCTCAAAGCTCTAAGCATTCAACTAACTCATCATATGAAAGATGCAATATCACAATCATCATTATCATCATAAGAATATGAGAAAGAGAGTAGGTCATCATTATTGTCTATCAAGCATACATTTGTCATTAATGGGTATGTTCTTTATTTAAGTTTTCTCTATCACAAATATATTATCCATAACTAAGGTAAGGCATCGACCGTTAATAAGGAAGACAATAGTAAATAGGTGTTGATCCCTTAAAAAAGCAATGTGGATCTAGAAAATAAAAGACAAAGTAGATATCAAGTAAAGAAGTCAATCATAAATAAATATTTAAGTAAGTAGTTCCCTTAGTATAACCTTGATTTCATGATTTGATTAATTATGATGGATACATCACCTAGATGGACAGAATTTTCTAGGAGCAAACATTATACTCTCTTTAATTAAAACTATTTACTCTCCAATTGGTAAATTGGCATCTCTATCAAGCTATCGCCTCTTTTAGTGCATTAACATACGTTGAAATTCAATGAAAGGTTTCACCTGAACACTAGAGAGATCATGTAAGTCTATCTTGAATACTCTATTCAACCCCTTTTATCTAACTCATGGTCTCCTCAAATGTAGCTCCCTTAAGGTGTGTCTATAAGCTAATTTAGGTCAGATTTAATTGCCAGCACAATTAACCTTATATTAAGATTGATTAAAGGTAGCTCGCATAAATATATTCCATTTCAAATTCAAATCAAAGTAATCCATACAAAGGTAAATACTAGGATTTTCTCTACCTAAATATAGAAAATATTTAGCCAAGAATCATGTTCAAGACTATAAAAGTAGTTAATAAAACAAAAGAAATTATAATGAAAGTGGTCATAAATAAAAATTATGATAATGTCGATAACTTAATTAATTGAAATGAATTCAGATCTTGATTTTCTAATACAAAAATATCTTTATAATTGAGTTCTAAGCATTTGTTAACCTCCCAACAGTCTACCCTAAATTTAGAGAGAAAATATATTAAGATATATAAAGTCTTTTAAAATCTTCCAAAAATTAGGCTTTCACTTTAAATACATTTTAACTCGTTGGGATATAGTCTACCATTTGTTTATAACTTATGCATAAATATTCTTATTTCTTTTAGCATAGATATATGGTTTCTGCATGTTCATACCCAATACTATAGGTCTATTTGTTTTTTATGAGACACAACTATGGCTTGGATCATGTAAGTCTTTATATTTCTTCAACATTAAATAGTTTCTCCTCAAGTCATGTCTCTTCTTACACTTAATCTATATTAGACATGAGTTGGCACACGACCCAAATTTTACTCTTCTAAGAATTATGATTTTCTCCATATTTATATTTAAAATAGCCTATAATTTTTAATAAATATAATTCCAAAGTTAAATATGCACAATTACTTGAAAATATATTGAAAATTAAGTAAAACAAGGTGAATTGATATGAATAATAAGACAAATATTTAAGAAAGTATGTACATATTTCGAGCACATTAGTTAACATATTTTTGGATTCCTTACTTGCCAAACTAGTAATGTCATCTTATGTGGCCTTTAATGCTTTATTATTCTTCTTCTTCAATTGCTTACCCCTCTTCTTTTTCAAGAACTTATTGAATTTCTTTAAGATTAACTTGATACCATCCTTATCACTCTCATATATGGAGGTATCCTTATCATCTTCTTTTTTCATCCACGAAGATTTAAACTCTACATCTCTTTTTGTTGGAGCCATTTCCTTTTTATGCAATTGATTCATCCGCATCTTATATGTGAGGAGTGATCCAACTAGCTTTTCCACCAGTAAGGTGCTCAAATCGTTGGCTTCTTGTATGATCATCACTTTTGCCCCCTAACCTTTAATAAAGACCTAAGTAATTTTTCCCACTAATTTAAGATTAGTGCACGTATTGCTAAGACTTTAAGAGAATTAATGATATAAATGAAGTGAGCATTCGTATTTTCAATTGACTTTTTTTTTCTATATGTGAAATATCTTATATTGATGCACTAATAAACTCATTTTGCTCTCCTTTACTTGAGTAGTTCCCTTATGTGTGATTTAAAGTGTATGCCATATTTTGTGGGCAATTTTACATATAGACACCTTACTGAATTCATTTATACTAGGATTGCAAAATAAAATATGCACTAATTTGCTATTTAACAATATGAGTATCTTATCATTATCTCTTTACTCATTTCTATCATTTGATATCTTAATGTCCAATTTATCTACAACTATAGTTCTCATTAGACATAAGGACCATTCTTTATAATTCCTAAAAAAGAAACCCTTTTGGCTAAAGGAAAGTATATCATCTTAGTTTTCTAATAAATATAATTTTCACCTCCAAGAAAGTGAGTCTACCTATATATTGACTATCTTAGGTAAAAAGTGAATCAAATTGTACTATAGTGATAATTTTCTCAAATTTTGCTAGAAATATATGTTGGATCCCATTTCCGGAGCCCAACATTCGGAGTTACAAAAACGTGAGCAAACTTATTTTTCTAATTCATAACAAATTTTGGGAAACTTCCAATTGGAATTTCATACAACACTCCACCTCGATTCATAGGCCTCCTCATACTCAATAACATCTCATCATTCACCAAAAAAATCCTATCTTGCTTTTCCATAATATCTCACACATATATATATAACAACAACAATTCATGTTCAAGATTCATCATCTCAAGTTAATGACTTCAAACATACCTAATCTCAACTTAACATCATCCATACACAATTCAGATGCCATTAACATCATAAGATAAATGCTTACAAACTTTAATGGCATTCGAAACCACATTACATCATCAATCTCAATATCCAAAAATACAACAAAAGATACCATATCCCATAATTCTCAGCATATGTCTAAAGTCTATTTTTACATCAATCCAACTTGAAATACAAAGTATGCATAAACAAACAAATGTCTTGGCTTTCTTTCACCCGATCTCTTTCTCATCACCTGGAGATGGGGATGAAAGGGGGTGAGTTTAAAGCTCGTGGGTAACAGGTTTATAACCGAGAAACAAGCAAAAACCATTTAAAATATGCATTTCCATCGTAAAACTCACTCTGAAATCCATGTAACACATATTTCCCAAATTATCCACTTATTAACCAATTCATAAACATCATAAAACATGAATTCATCAAAACTTGTCACAAATCATAAACATAGAAACACATCAGAAATGGTTTGGGTAGGCCCGTAAACAGAACGTACTAACACATTTTCATATAATGGTCCTATATAACCGTGAACAGAACGAACTAACACAATCCCACATATCGGTTTTGTGTAGTCGTAAGGGAGTCCATGAAGGAGCTCCATGCCACTAGCAGGTAGGCGGGAGAAGCCTTTAGACAAGTGCACTTGATAGAACAGAACGGACCAAACCAAACTCACATAACATGTAATCATGACTTGCAAAAAGATTGCCCAAATGACAATGTTTCAGAACTTGTTTTTTCATGAACAAGTAATTTTTTTTCAAAAAAACCCTTTCATGTAGCAATTCACAATTCATCATCAAAATTCCATACACCATAACATGTAGCAATTTCTCAATCAATCAAAAACAGTAAAAGCAATATTTAATGAAGTAATTGAAATCATTTTACTCTCTTGATTCAAAAGAAAACATTTATGGCTCATTACTCAAATTATAAACATGAAACCCACCTTATTTCCTTGCTTAATACTTGTTCAAAAAGCCTCTACTCCCCTTGATTCTCTTACCTCTCTCTTGATTTTCTTCACAATGGCAAAATTCCCAAATCAATAGTGATTCCAAAATTGAGAAAACCATAAAACATAATCACCAAAATTGATCTTAGAAAACTTAAACCCATACATTTCTTAAGCTATATATACCAAAACTCTTTCAAATATCCAAAATATTTAACACAAACTTACCTTAAATCTTCTCCAAATGAAGCGTTTCGTGGATCAAAAGAAGGCTCTCATCCTCCTCTTCCTTTTTCCTTCTTGAATAGACTTTAAAATCCCTCTTGAAAATCAAGAAATGAAGAAACCCTAGCTTTTCTTCTTTATTTTCTCCTCTTCTCCACGATCTCTCTCTCATTTCTCTCTCCAATTTCGTTTCTTCTCTTCTTCTCCCTTGCAATTCACGTTATTCCCCCTTCTTAAACCAATACCACACCTTTTATTTAAATCTTGCGATTAATGAGTCTAAAATGTCCAATTTACCCTTACATGTAAGCCTTGTAACTTAAATGCTTAAGTGTTCTTCCCAAAAAGACCTCATACATATACACTCTTGCTACTTAATTCAATCAAACCATATCTTAAAATCCAACCAACATTAACTCAATAATTAACTCCAAATAAAATAAGTAATCTAGCAAGACCTCTAAATTATTTAAATCATGCTTAACTCCTTCCAAAAATCAAAACCTTTTTCTAATCATGTAATTGAAAGAATTTGAAAGGACTTCCTTCTAGAAATTTGTTCCTCATTGTCTCAATTTTCTAATGACACTAAAATTGTTCAATTTGGATCCATAGTCTAAAAGTTATACCCCAAACATTTTCAGACTATTCTTATACTAAAGCAATATTTTGTGCTCAATTTCCATCCAAAAATTGAAATTCTTAGGAACTGAATTGAAACTCAATTTCATCGGACAATTTGTAGCCTTATCTCTCTAGTTTAATCCAAATCAAGAATCATCTCATTTGGATGACTAGAGCAAAAGTTATGGCCCAAACACTTTCAGGCTGTTACTAAATTCAGGCTGTTACTAAATCGAGATTGCACACTAAACCCAAATTCACTCCAGAAATTAAAAGTCTTAAGGACTGAATTGAAATTTGATTCCTTCAGATAACTTATAGCTCCATGTCTTTAGTTTATTTAGAAATAAGAATCAACTCAATCGGAGCTCTACAAATCAAGATATCGCCAAAACACTGAAGTCTGTTCAGAAAAATGTCCAACTCATACTCTTTCAACCGATCCTCTCACTTTGATTTAATCCATATTTTTCAAATTGATATCAAAAGCTGTAAATTTTTATGAAGAGGTAGAGAAATGTCTTAGGAATTCAACGATTTAAAAATCAGGTCAATCGGAGGTCAAACGAAAAAGTTATGGCCAAAAGAGTGGAGAGAGGTCGGATCGGAGAAGGAAAATAAAAAATCGGCCTGCAATGCGGCGTGCGCTCGCGCGCTCACTCTCGCCAGCAAGACGCGCGCGCTCGCCCTTGCGAGCGAGGGCTAGCCTCCTGGGAGCTCAACTCGACTTCCAAACTTCCAAAATTCATAATTTTTTGCTCAGAACTCCAAAATTTGCAAATTTGGTATCGATGGAAAGTTAAAAGGAAGTTTTACAATTTTCATGAAGGACCTAAAAATAATTTCGGTGTCTAAAGGGGTCAAAAGTCCACATAAAAGTGACTGTTCGACAAGCTCATCCTAAACAGCATCATAACTTCTAAAAATCATATCTTTCTGCTCCATTGTCCAAAAATTCCATACTTTATATCAACGGAAAG
>JAOTBA010000009.1:20731719-20745038 GCA_025629845.1 Erythroxylum squamatum
CTGTAAGACATGAAATGATAAATTTTAAGTAGTTCAGTTATGCGTTGTATGTTTACATTGATGTAGAGCAAGAAAATAAAGCGATGATAGTTATGGATTTCTGATCCGAAGTTAGGTTCCGGAAACGGGATCCAACACGTTGCAATTGACTTCCACTTCATTAGGGATCTGGTTCAATCTGGTGCACTCCGCGTCTCCCATGTCTCCGCTGTGGATCAGACGGTCGACTGCCTCACCAAACCTCTCTCCTGACAACCCTTCCTCCGATAAAAGTTCAAGCTAGGTATTCATCGACGCCTACCAGCTTCAGGGGACATATTAACGATATATTGCAAGCCCATCTCCTATAACAGCCCAAGTCCAACTCAAATGTAGATAATCAGATAAGAGCATAATTTAAATTCAAATAGATTCATTGTTATACACAATCGTCCGAATACACAATCATAGGATTAGATAGATTTAGTTTTGAATATTCAAATATATAGATGTACATATATATAAACAGATAAGTGACTCATGAATCAATTCATTCATTTCCCATACCATTCTAAGTCTTATACTATTAACATCCATCTTTAACTGTTTTATTGAATTTGCTTCATAATAGGTTTATGATTTGACTTTGTTGTACTTGTATATTTGAAAAGATAGATTGTTCCTATGTCATATGGTGCAAATATTTGTCAAATTCTTAATTAAATTGTATGATCTTTTTTTTGACATTAGTATGATCTTTTTTCTTGATTTTTAATTATATTTTGATACTTTACACTGAATCTATTATGAATATGTCATCGATCATATCTTATTAATTATTTATCTTTCATCAAATTTGTCATTCCATCATCGATGGCTTGTTTAGAATGTCCCAGGGCTTAGGGTTAGTGTATCAAGATGTTTTGGCAACCTTTTGCTCCTACATTGGAACTTGAATCAGTTGTGCTTTGAGGCTTGACAGCTTTACTAGCTGAAGAGCGTTACTTAGTGTAGTTTTTTTCCTAAGGGCATGTTTGGTTTATAGCAATAAGAATCTATTGGTATTGAGCAAGATTCCAAGTGGTGTTTCCTTTTCCTTGGGGGTATTGCTAGATGATTGTGTTTTCTGGTGGGGTTTACTGGCTGTGGATGTAGCATTGGTTTCTGTTTGTTGTAGTTTGCTGCTGGTCATTGTATGGCAGTCTCTTGGTTGGTTGTTGGGGAGATTATGTATTAGGGTATTGGATTAGTGCTGTCAGGCTGCTCGAGAGGCGTGTATTGAGGGTGTGCTGTCTGTCTCTCTCCTTTGTGTTTGCACCTTGGCTTTCTCCTTTGTGAAACTTTTGTAGGTTGTGGTTTCTGGAACATCTCTAGCTGTGTATATAACTTTTTCATATTTGTATAAAGTATCAGAATCCGAGACTTTTATCAAGAAAAGAAGATTTCTCATTATATCACTGACTGGAAAGTACAAAGCTTATATAGACAAATAAATGAACTACACGTGAAAACCACGTGAGAATAATGCTAATAGCTAACCCAACTAATAAACTAAGTACAGCAATACCTCTCGATCTTGATTATAAATTTGATTAAGTTAAGTTCTAGCTAGACTGATCAATCAACATGTATGATAACGAGTTAGGTTCAAATTGAATACGTACTTTATAAGGTTGAAACTCAAATTAAAGATTATCTTAAAATTTAAGTTTGACCTAAAATTCAACCCGACATTATATTTTTTTAGATTTTAAACCGAGATTAACCCATGTTTAAGTTAAATTTCTCGAACTTAGGTTATAAAATGCTAATTTTATTAATTAACCA
This sequence comes from Erythroxylum squamatum, assembly GCA_025629845.1. Lineage (NCBI taxonomy): Eukaryota > Viridiplantae > Streptophyta > Magnoliopsida > Malpighiales > Erythroxylaceae > Erythroxylum > Erythroxylum squamatum. The sequence goes on from JAOTBA010000009.1 coordinate 20,733,526, forward strand.
AAATATAATTCCTTGGACCCACGTGAGAAGGGGATGGATGGAACATGCTGCATCTTGTGGAAAAAAGGACCAAAGAGAGTGAGGCGTCAAAATCTATTCACTAATCATTGCATCACCCACTAAGCCCCAAAGTTACGTTTTAGATAAATGCTCTTTTTTACTCTATATATATATATATATAAGCTTTGCAAAATCTAAACGTCTCTTGTATCATTGGCTGTCCACAACGTCATCATGTGCACTTTATATAATCAATTATATGTCTTAAACTCTCTAATCTTACAAAGAGTCTAATAATAGATAGAAGGAAAGGGAAGAACGAGGACTGGATGTGTTGTTTTTGCCTCACCGAGCCGACAAATCCCCCTTTAAACGGAGCAACTAGGAGGCATTTTGTAAGGAATATATGTAACATTTTCCCATTTTTACTTGTTTTCTTGCACCCCCCATGACCATGACGGGTCACCCTCCACCTCATTTTTGCTCGAGTCTGATTCAAAATTCGATCAAATTTGAGTTTTATGTAAACCCGGTTAGACCTAACTCGACCAATTTGTCATCCTTAACCTTAATCATCATATTAATAATTAGAATGAATATGATGACGATAAACGTGACACTATACAACATCGTATGACGTTATATAACGTCATTTAAAATGACATTATTTTTTCATATGACGCTACACACGACACTATACAATGTCGTTTTAAAGAACGTAGTTAAAGTTTGTAACAAAGTTGACGACATGAAATTGATCTATTTTAATTACTAATAAGGTTGTGATTAAGTTTAATTAGTGATATCGTGTAAACTAAAGACTTTAGTGGTCAATGGCCTAACTTACGTCGTGTTGTCAATAATGACATAAAGCTAACTTTGTCTACTTTGTTAATAGTACACATAGTTAGGTCAAGTGTCAAAATTGAACCAAAAAATGTCTATCAATTATGAAAGGTCAAAACTCACGGACTCATCAAGCTCTTAAAAGGAGGCAAATTTTGAAATTAACTTTTTTTTTTTCATAAAGAAGAATATAATATATTATAAAAAATAGAAGTATATTAATCCAATTGTTAGAAATAAAGCTGCGTATTATTAGACTTTTATAAACTTCACGTATTATTGGACCTTTATAAACTCCGTGTATCAGCCTTTAACTGATAGCTGATTATATCAGCTGATTTGACTAGCGGATAATATCAGCTGTTTATTAAAGATGTTAAGTAGAATTAGTTATTTAGGATTAGCCGTCTTATTAAGAAGATTCAATAATATGCAGTCTTATTCTTAACTAATTGAGAGACAGAGAGGAGATATGTGATATGTAATATGTAATATTGAAGCATATTTACTAAATTATATTTAATATATAAATTTTATTAATTTTTACAATATTAATGATAAGAGTAAAAATTAATTAAATATTATAATTCACTATTTTTATGTAAATAACCTTACTTGAATTATGAATTATCACATAAGTTGGATTTATCTACATTAAATAAAATGTGCAACTTTAATAAATAAAAGTTAAATAAACTGAAGTTTTAATATCTCATAATTATCTCATCACTAATGAATGAATCATAAATTATTATTATTTAATTATAAATATAGGAAAATATAAAAATAAAATATAAAACAGGGATTATGCTAAAAATTTCTTTATTAACACCGACGACAACAACAAATAATTAAAAATCTAGCTGAAATGTGAGGTTTAGAAAGATGTAATAGTATGCAGCCTTATCTCTAATTAGCAGAGACGTTGTTTTTGAATAACTTACCTGAAAATAATAAATAAATAATAAATGCAAAAAAGAAATAAATAAATGCTTGATAAATACAGTATAACATAAGAAGTATACTAAATAATACGAGGTTTGTTTTTATTTTCATTTTTGATTTTCTATTTTTGTTTTCAAATTCAGTAAAAAATATTATTTGTTTGAGTTTTTATTTTCTGTTTTTAGCTTTGATTTTTTTTCAGTTTTTAAAAATTATGAAAATTATAAAAAATAGTTTTTGTTTGATGTTTTTTTATAATCTGATTTACTATCATTTTAATATATATGATTTAATTATTTATTTTTTAATTAAAATATGAATAATTTAATTTAACATTATATTTATATATTTAATAAATTAAAAATAATTATCAATAAATTATGAATAATTTAATTTTATTTAATTTTTATAATTAAATTTAAAATATATAAATATTCAAATAAAATTGGATTTAATAATTAAAATATATTTCAAATAAATAATAATTTATAAATAAAATTTTAATTTATAAGTTATTTATTTTATTAAAATAACATAATTTTATTAATAATTTGTTAATAAATATTATATAAGAGATTAAATAAATTTATTTAATCAAAAATAATTTATCTTTAAGTTTTATCTAAAATGTAATTATTATCAGTAATAAAAATACAACCACATTAACATTAACAATCAAACATGTTTTTTTTTATTTGAAAAAAACTTAAACAAAAAACTGAAAATAGAAATTGAAAACTATAACAAAAAAACAGAAGTACAATTTATAAATTATTACTGACTTACAAAATGATAATTATTTATATCAAATTTAATAATAAAAACTTTTTAATAATATACACTTCAAAGTTTTTATTATATGAATATTTCCTTTTTTGTATATTAATTATGATATTGTTAATAAATTTGATTTATAAAACTTTTCTTTTGAAAGAAAAATCTTCATTAATTCAAATCAATAGGTAATAACAAACTAATATATAGAGTAAGAGTGGCTTAACAGATCTTACAATTTGATACTAAATTATACACCTTTGCAAGAATATAAATGATTCAGTTCGCAAATCATTTGATAAAACTAAAGCTAACATTTGTAGTTAAATGTTTTGGCATATAAATATCATCAATGAACAAACTTAGAGTATAATTGAATACATAACAATTTACAATCACTTGAATGACACTTTGAGCATCACTCTCAATAATAACATTATAAAAATTATCCAACTAAAGGAAAATTGAACATAAAACAACCAACTTAACGCCTCTTTGATTCCAAGAGTCTCAACTAGCTTTGGATCGAAAATATCCTGAGAGGAAAAGCATTTCGCCATTGTTGAAGTACCACTATAATCCCTTAACACATAGCTACTATCAACCCTTTTCGAAGACGCAAAGGTCACTGCTTCAAAATTCAACTTAACTTCTCAAATAGAAGTTTTTGACATCTCATAGCAACATAAACTATAAGAGGATCAAAGGATACCTTATTCTTTTTTAGTTGCGCCATTTCCTAGTGTTGTAAAGTAGAATTAGCCATTCTTACAAGCATATTCATAATTTGAACTTTAACATCCTAACTTGCTTGATTGCGAATAAACCACAGACTCTAGCATAACAAGACATAACAAAAAAATAGTCTTTTAATCTCAACTAGACATCACTGCCTGAAACCAGAAAACACAATTGATACTCCACCATTAAAATAACCCATATGCAACACATTCTGACACTTTATATCATACAAGTAGTTTAAGAAATTATGAATATTTAATTCATCAATACCCCCATAAATTGGACAAACATTCTTAACATCAACATTTTTATGGACTAAGGCAACTTTTATAGGAAAATAATTAGATCTCATTATCTAAAGAAAATAGTGTACCTTTGGGGGGATTTTTAGGTTCTATAATTTTCATAAAAACTAGAAGAATTACTTGGAACAACATCACTAGGTACCTCTATTAGGTAACTATGATAGAAGATTTTCACGTTTAGTATTGTCAAGTGGAATATTGAGAATAAGGTCCCTATCTTTACTGTTAAGTAAAGTCAATATCAACTCTGCATTATATGCTCAACAACCAGGCAAAAATAGATCTAACAATCTCATAAACTTATAGTTAGGATAAAGATCAAGGCTAATAAATGCATATGTATTATATGGTAACCAAGGATACTTTAAAATTAAGGCATTCTCTCCTGTCCCTATATGTCAGTGTGTCCTACTAATCAACAAATCTTTCGCTAACCAAATTTCTCTCTAATAATTACTTAAGTTGCTGCCTATATCCACTCACTATAAATCCTTTCCAAGGTAATACTTTTGCTCTGAAAACATGAGAGAAAAGTAATCCAGTCTTAGTCATAAGCCTCCATACCTACTTAAGAGCTAAAGCTATATTAAAAAGATGAATTTGCCAAAAATTGTTATCATCATATTGCTTTAGAGCAAAAAAATCTTTCCACCATTTCCATCTAATACCTAAATGATCTCTCTTTGATGACTACCAAAATCCATTCAATAATTTTTTCAAATCCTCACAAAGACTTAAGGAAAACATATACAAGCTCATGATGCATTGGAAAAGACTAAGCTATTTGCTTTAGCAATACCTTTTTATCCAAAAAGAAACATCTGTTCCAGTCTTATCTTTTTTTAACACATTTTATTCTTAAAAAATCCAAACACCTTCTTTTTGTCATTGTTAATAACAAAAGGCATACCCAATACTTTTTTAACAGGAAATTTCTTTTATACCCAATAAAGAATACAAATGACTTCTTATATGAGCATGAGTATTCATGCCAAATGAACAGACATATTTATTGAAATTAATAACATAATATGATGTTTTTTTATATCTTTTGAGGATGTCCATTTAAGTTCATATTTCCTTCTCCTTAATTTGATTAAAAAACAAATATTGTCCTCAAATGGGAGATTTGAGATTTTAGGAGCATTATTGACAATGCTACAACTATGGATAAGGGCTTGACTTTCCCTCTTATATATTAAAACAACTAAACTTTGGACACATATAATAAATAGATAAGGACTCAAAACATTCCCTTGGTAAAGATCACGTTGCAGAAGAATAGGACCAATAGAGTATTTACCATTTTTTACCACATCCACTATCAAAATCCAATTGGCACATAATTGACCAAAAATACTCCCTTCTGATACAGTCATCAAATTTTAACATGTCAACCTTCAAAGCCAAATAATCATTTTGTTAGGAAATAGACAAACAAAAGAGATAAACAACAGGAAGTTTGAAGCTACGGGTCAAAGATGTTTATTAACTTGAGAGCCAAGCCTTTTAAATAGGCAGTACATAAGCAACAACTAAAAACAAATTTAGCTATAAAAGCTCAACTAACCAACGTTCACTAGCATGAAACTAGGAAACACTAAGCTAAAATATCTCAACAATTTATTTGTTACTAACAGACTGAAAGACTTAAGAGTTCGAATGACACTTACTTTCCAACACTCCTCCTTCATTTGAACTTGGAGATTCCAATCGAGTGGAGAAATCTTCATGCTTCGACTATGAAAGACTTTTAGTCAGCAAATCAGCAAGTTATTCATAAGTAGCTGCTGCACCATCTTTACTTCACCTTTTGCGATTACTTCATCTTTACCGTGATACTTATAAAATGATGTTTGATTTCAGTATGCTTGGTCTGGATGTGGTATATTGGGTTCTTTGCAAGTATCACGGTAGATTTATTGTCACATAGAAGTTCAGTTGCATCGTTATGTTCTTCCCTAAGATCACTCAACAATCTCTGCAACCATACTGTTTGACACAATGAAGCTGTTGCTGTAACATATTCAGCTTCAGTTGATGACAGTGTTACTGTTGCTTGTTTCTTGGAGTTCCATGAGATAGCTGTAGAATAGAGAATGAGGCAACTTCCTAACATGCTTTGTCTATCTTCTAACGATCTAACCTAGTCACTATCAATGTATCCTTTGAGTATGAAGTCTTGTACCTTACGGAACCAAATTCCAAATTCCTTTGTGGTTTCTAATTAACACAATACTCTTTTGGTAGCTCCAAATTGGTGATGGCTTAGTTGATGCATGAACTTGGAAATTATTCCAACTGAAAAATTGTATTAGGACAAGAATATGTTAGCCATATAAGCCTCCCAATCAAGCTTCTATATAAGCTTCCATCTGCCATTCTTATATCATCATTTTGCTTCAATTTTTCATTTATGTTTATGGGGGTTATGATAATTTTGCACCTCACCATGTTAAACTTCTCCAATGTGTCTTCAACATATTTCCTTTGCGTCATAAAGATTCCAGCATCTGATTGAACAATTTCCAACCCCAAAAAGTAGTGTAACTCTTCAAGATCAGTCATCTCAAACATATTCTTCATAGACTTATGAAACTCAGAAATAAGAATTGACGAGGAACCAGTGTAAATCATGTCATTAACATACAAACTTATTATGACAAGTTCAATTGTACCTTGCCTTTTTAAGTACAAGGTTGGTTCGTGCTTGCTTCTTTCAAACCCATTATTTTTTAAAAACTCATCTATCTTGTTGTACTAAGCCTGAGGAGCTTGTTTTATCTTATAGAAGGCTTTCTTCAACTGAAACACCTTATGTTCCTCATCTAGGCTCTCAAAACCAAGAGGTTGGAAAACATATACTTCTTTTTGTAAATCACCATTTAGAAACGCTGACCTGACGTCAAACTAGAACACCTTCCATCATTTTTTAGCTGCAAGTGCCAAGATCATTCGTACTATTTCAAATTGAGCGACTGGAGAAAACCTCTTCTTATAGTTTATGCTGTGTTGCTGCGCATAGCCTTGACTTATGTTTCTGTATACGCCAGAACGTTAGTCTTAAATATCCACTTTAAACCAATTGCATTTTTACCTTCCGATAAGTTGGTCATTTCCCATGTTTGTTTTTGATAGTGTACAATTTTTCTTCCATTGCAATCTACCATTCCTTCTTTTCCATTGCTTCCTCTACTGTGATTGGATCCCCAACAAATAGAACCAACGGCGATGACACCTCTCCTTCAATTTCGAATCGTCATTAAGGAATTCTGTCACGCTCACTTCTGCGTGGCCGAGCTGACTTCATTGAAATTGATTCATTGAGAGAAGACTCTTCAAATGAAGAAGTCGAGCTTGAAGATGGACTTGTTCTTACTGGTGTCGAGTTTTGCGAGCTATCAGGTGTAGAGGCTGCTGCATCTCTTGTCTTTCCATCTTCTTTTTCCAACTCAACTTGAGAACTTGTCTACTTTTTCGTTTCCTCCCATTTCCTGCTACTCAATTCATCAAACACAATATTTCTGCTCACAATAATTTTCTCACCTTCTGGATCAAAAAGCCTGTAAGCTTTCGATTGAGCACAGTACCTAATAAAGATGTGTTTATTTGATTTCTCTTCCAACTTGTGCTTGTGACTTGTGAGTAAGGCATAATAAATACAACCAAATATACATGAGTGGCTTACTGAAGGTTTGTTCCTGTACCACGCTTCATACGAAGTCTGATCCCATACTACATTCGTGGGAGAAATATTTAAAACATACACTGCAGTAGCTACTCCTTCTGCCCAAAAAGAATTAGACAGTCCCTTTGCCTTCATCATGTATCGAACCATCTCCACAACAATTTGATTTTTTTGCTCTGTTACACCATTTTATTCAGGTGTATATGGCACGGTAAACTCTCTCTTGATGCCATGTTCACCATAGAAATTGATGAACTCTGTTAAGAGGCACTCACCTCCACGATTTGTTCGCAAAGTCTTTATGTTCTCTCTACTTTGTTTATCCACCAATGCTTTGAATTTTTTTGAAGTGTTCGAAAGTCTCTGACTTGAACTTCAAGAAGTAGATCAAAGTCATCCTGTTGTAATCGTCAGTAAATAGCAAGAAATACTTACTTCCTCCCAATGATTTGATTCTCATCAGTCCACAAAGATTAGCTTGAATTAGCTCCAAGATCTGCGTAGCTCGTCTGGATTTCCCTACTAGGAACATCCTCTTGGTTTGCTTTCTAAGAACACATCCCTCACATACTTTCTCCAATTGTGTAATATTGGGCAAATCTCTGATCATTTCTTTAGTTTTTAACAATTGTAGGCCTTTAATGGATAGATGACTGTACCTGAGGTGCTATAACTCATTATCTTCAATAGTTTTGCTCACTAAAACTGCTTTTGTATGTTTTGAGAAGTTGAGAGGGAACATCCTATTTGGCGACATAAGAGCAAACACAAGAATTCCATCTGTAGCTTTCTTCTTCATTCCACATTTTTTATCATCAAACAACATTGAATATCCAAATTCAACTAATTGACCCACACTTATTAAGTTATGAGCCAAACATGGAGCCAAATGCACATCCTTGATTAGTTTTATGTGGTTACCTACAATAATTGTTATCGTTCCTCGTCCTTAAATCCGTAGTTCCTTATTGTCTCCAAGCTGAACCAGTGATTCATCAAGATCTTTGAATTTCAATTTATCTCCTGTCATGTGATGTGAACAACCACTATTAATGTATCAGATCTCTTTTCTTGATTCGTCATTGTTACAGGAAGTCACGAACAAATAGTCATCTTGATCATCATCTTCTTCTGCAAACTTAGCCTCTTCAGGTTTTGACCAACAAAATTTATCGGTATGTCCATATTTGTTATAGTAAGAACAATGGAGAGAGCTATTGTATCCGCGACCTCTGCCACAAAATTTTCCTCTTCCTCTTCCTCTCCTTCGTTGGTTAGAGGATCCAGACTCCCCCTTTGTTTGAAATGCCTTCTCTTCTTCTTTAATAGAGGACTTATTAATTCTCACTTCATAGGCTTGTAGAGACCCCATTAGTTCATCAAACAAAAATTTGACAAATCTTTAAACTCCTCAATAACAATAACCACGTGATCAAACTTAGGGGGTAAGACTTCTTAACATTTTAGCAACAATAGTTTCATTGCTAATTTCGTCTCTATAGGAACCTATTTAACTCATAATAGTAAAGACTTTTGCCAAATATTCTCGAACTGATTCTTTGTTCTTCATGTAAAAAGTTTCAAAATCACGCATAAATGATTGAAGTTTCACAATAATTACCTTATTAGATCCTTGATACTCAGTCTTAATTTAAGGATAGACCACGCCTATTTTACAGTTGTAGCTGCAACAATTCTTGAGAAAATGACCTCATCCACTGACTGTTGGATGAAAAATAGAGCTTTTGCATCACGTTTCGAGTTCTCCTTCTGGTGTGTGTCATCATCACTGGTTTTAGCATAACCAGATCTGACATAATCCTAAAGTTCTTGAGATTTGAAAAGAGTTTTCATCTTGATACTCTAAAATTCGTACGAATCTCCTTTGAAGATTAGTACATGCAGCTGAGATACACTGAGAGAATTTGAAGTTGCCATTTTCGAAGGATAGCAAACACCCAGTTCTTGAAGGAAATTGGCTCTAATACCACTTTTGTTAGGAAATAAACAGTCAAAAGAGATAAACAACATGAAGTTTGATCCTACGGATCAAAGATGTTTATTAATTTGAGAGCCAAGCCTTTTAAATAGGCAGTACATAAGCAACGGCTAGAAACAAATTTAGCTAAAAAAACTCAACTTACCAATGTTCACTAGCAGGAAACTAGGAACCACTAAACTAAAATATCTCAACAATTTATTTGTTACTAACAGACTGAAAGACTCAAGAGTTCGAATGAAACTGAACTTCTAACACGTTTTCTTTTTAAACAATGAATGATTTCCATTATTTCCGTTCTCGGTACAAAATTTCATTTAACCAATCACATCAATTACTATCCTTGCCCTAAAGCTTAAATAACTCTTTTTTCCTTTGACATCTTGAAGCCAACATATGAAACAATTTCATGCATGTTATTTCCAGGACAATTCCTACTAGTACAGTACCTCATAAAGCTACCTTTTAACCTAATTTAATTCTTCCAAAGATGACACATCAAACCCTTGTCTAGCAGGCACAATTGACGCTTTAACTACTTAATTTGATCTTTTAATATGCAAATTAGATCCCTGAATGGACAAATCCTTCCTATAATGACACAATTTCTCAACAATAAATTCCCTAAGCTATTTCCTCAAATGCATTGCATAAACTCGATATATCTATCCTCCACTAGCCACCCATTTTCAAAACGAAAGAATTATTGGCCAACCCAACAATCTCAGGCTTAAGAAGAATCAAGATAGGGACATGGTTAGAGAAAAAAGAAGTTAAGATTGTGTGTATAATAATTTGGGAATAAATCCAACTACTAATCTAAAGGTGTGACCCTCTACCATGTTCCTAAATGAAATGACTCCCTGCTATATATAAATAAATCAATGAATTATCGTCCAAAGCAGACTGAATCCCTTATACAACTATTAAGGACAAATTGCATTGTATCTCTTCTCAATTTCCGCCGCAAGATTGTTGAAATCTTTGACATAAAACCACGACATACTTGGTCGAGTAACTAAAGAACAAAAGAAATCTTATAATTCTTACCGGTAAGATCTTTTAGGAAACTTGTAGAACCCAGTTAAATAGGGCCATTGAAGTCTTTGTAGTTTAACCTCAACATCCACAAAGTTAAGCCCGTAGCTAATTAAAGTAGCACTATTTTGATCTTTTGAAAAGAAGGTCACACCACATATATGCCCAATTGTATTAACACAAAAAAGCTCATTAAAAGACATTTGGATATTAATAAACTCCAAGTAAGGCCTTGATCTAAAAAATTCCAAAAAAAAAAAACGAATGTGAACTTTTGGAACCTTACAAGGTCCAATAGAACCCAAACTATTTGTACGTTGCCCATCCTATGACAATTCCAATAAAGGGTTATTATAACTCTGGATGGGCTTGGTCTCTAAGTTCCTCCACTCTAATCCCCTTCTTTGACAGCTCCAGCTCTTCCAGTATAGTGTTCCAATACCATTTGTCACTAATAGTTAATTGTTGTTGATTGTGTATTTATTTACTTATTTTATCTTTTATTTTTATTCTTTACCTTGTTTCTTTGTCATTTGGGTCTATCAAAAATAACATCTCTACTAGTTAGGGGTAAGACTGCGTACTTCTAGACCTCCTCAAATCCTGCATATCTTTGAAACTTTCTACCAGGATGTTCTTGTTATAGTTAATTGTTGTTGATCTAAGCCGATACACATAATTAATGATAACAATGAGCCAACTAAGCGGACCTGCTCATGCCAAAACCTGACTAAACAATTTCAATATGAACCAAGCCTAAGACACCCGAACTTGAGCCCGAGCTCGAGCCTGAGCATGATCAAACTATAGCAGTTTGAAGCCCAATTGGGCCCGAACAGCTCGACCTGTAAAATTATTAATTTTTAAAATTAAAAATGAGCTAGGCCTAGACTAAACTATCAAGTCTACATATAACCAGTTACCATATAACTTCTCAGCGTTACGATTCAACCCTTTTCACAAAAACGATCATGGTGACCAAAAATTCCACACAAGAAACAAAACCTATAGAGACATTCATATCTGAATGTTAGCCAATGCAAATTCCCACCATGTTTCTTTATCCTCATGCCTATTTTAGCGGATGTTAAACATCAAAATGTTGGACCAATGGTGGTTGAAAAATTAATCCTACTTATGTTTTGATAATAATAAAATATATAGAATTGGTTAAGAA
>JAOTBA010000009.1:20768905-20782468 GCA_025629845.1 Erythroxylum squamatum
AACAAAATGATGTTTTGAACTGAAGGGATTGTGCCTTCTTTGATACTCAGTTCTGTTAACTATGCAACTGTTCTGAACTTTAAATATCTGCTTGTGCTATAATGTGATTCGGTATGATTAATTGTCAAATTACGCATAGTTTAGTTATTATTCACTACCCTATATGTTTAGCACGGTGGATTTGCCCCGTGTGGGCTCAGAGAGAAGGACTTAAGGCATGGGACAAGTCAACCGCATTGGCCAAAGGAGTCTGAGTTTTGTATTGCTCAAAAATGTATTTTGTTGAGTTTGTTTTGGCCTTGTATATCACTTTAGATTTTTGTTTAAAGGTTTGTAATAACCTTATTCAGGTTGGTTTCTAAAATTATGATATGTATTTTATGTTTGTTTGAGATCCTGAAAATGCATGTGTGAAATGTTTCTTATGTTTTTGAAATGTTTATTTTTGAATGCTATGCTTCCGCGAAATGTTTTGGTTTGTTTGTACTGTTTTGTGTGGCATTCATATATCCTTCCAAGGGGTATGTGGGTGTGACAGGATGATGGATAGTGTTGGTTTGTGATGAATGTTTTGTGTTATCTGAATTGTTTAGGTGTACCGTGTATGACTATGAGTGTATCTAAATTGATTGGAATGTTGGAATTGAATTGTTGTGTTTTGTGACTTTTGTTATTTGTGTTGGATGTTCACGGTTTGGTTAAGAGGAAGTTGCAATTTATAAATGAATGGGATTGATTGTTTTTAAGCGATTTAAGGACATAAATTAGATCATAATGAAATATGTTTATGTTGGAAGTTGAATGGATTTATCGAGTATAAATTGCAATTTAAGGCACATAATTTTAGGGATTATTTTGCAAATTTTAAAAATTTTAGGGAATATTTAATAAATTTAATAAATTACCCGAAACGGTATCTAGTACTGGTACAGTATCGTACTAGAACTCAATCCCGTACCGAGTCCGGTACGGTATTCATAACATTGGTTGATACAATAACAGAGGCTTTATTTCATAGAACTCAATGAGAGAAGACATTAAAGGAATCAGACAAAACTAAAAAAAAGATAATAAACCAATATGTCAAATTTGTGGAAGGAAAAATCATGTTACTCTTGATTGTTGGTATAGCTTTAATTATTCTTATCTGTTAGAGGACCTATTGCTGGCTCTCGATGCTCTCACTATAAATAATAATGACCCTTTTCTCTACAAACACTCAAGACTCAAGAGCAACAACGCATATCATCAATGATGCAGGTGTGTTGCTTAGTCCAAAACCATATAAATGGAATGATGTTATTTATATTAAAGATGGAGACAAATTATTTATAACACACATTGGTGATACAAGTGTTAGTAGTTTAAATTTAAAGCATGTTCTTATTGTCTCTAAACTAAAGGAAAACTCAATTTCAGTATGCAAAATCACTGTCGATAACTCCTGTGCTGTTGAATTCACTCCATATGATTTTCTTATTGAGGATAAAAACAAGAGAACACTATTAAAGTGGCATATGTAGGAACAACTATATATTTTGGATTCAAATTTTCATAAAGATTTATATGTAATCAGATGGGGCAACTTCTCTTCCTTCAAGCACCAACGTCTTAAACATCTAAGTGCAAAGATCATTTCTCTGCTAAAAAGGAAGAAAGATATTGATCTCACTAGTTGACGAACTAAGCATTTGATTTGTGGTTGTTGTTAAGTAGGAAAGAGTTGTAAACAATCCTTTAATTTGAATAACAAAACTTTTAATTTTCCTTTATAAAAGGTGTATTTTGATCTCTGGGGACCTACTCCTATTGTTTCCAATCAAAGTTTTCAATTTTATATTATTTTTATAGATGACTTTTCAAGCTTTACTTGTTTATACCATTTTTAAAAAGTCATTTTTTTATTCTTCCTTCTCAATTTTCAACTACTTGTAGAAAACCAAATTGATAAAAAGATTGAAAATTTTCAATATGATAGGGTTGGAGAATTAAAATCTTTCGATTTTCTCAAACATATTAGTGACTATGGACTTCAACTACAGATCTCATGCCTTAGGAGACCATATCAAAATGTTGTAGTTGAAAGAAAGCACATATATATTATTGAGAAATGTTTAACCATATTATTTCACACTAATCTACTAGCATTTTTATGGGTTAAAGCAATTCTTGCAGCTACCTACTTAATTAATAAGAAGTCATCCTTAGTTTATATAACCAATCTATATCATATGGAACTTGGTTATAAAAGCTTGTAAGTGTTTGGATGTTTATATTTGTCATCTCTAAGGCCTCAAGGGGGAAATAATCAAGAAGACATATCCATGTGTGTTTATTGATTATAATCCAATCCATAGGGGCCATCAATGTTACAAAATTCAGAAGAAGAGAGGTTACACCTCAAGGCATGTGTTTTTTTTTTAAGAAGGCAAATTTCTCTGCAAACTAGCTCCTGTAGAATTAAATCCAATGTAATTGGAACTTATTGAAATTCCAACCTTTGCTTAATGGTTTAACATGACACCTAATATTGTTCCTAAGGATTAATTTGAAATGTAATTAGTAATGCAATCTTCTATTTTTAATAGTAATACTTGTTATGATGTAGATAGTGGTACAACTCTTAATAATCATAACATGCTAGCTCCAAACCTTAAAAATGATGCACTTTATAATGTGGAAGAATTGTAAGAAACTAAATCATTGGCAATAATAGAACCAGTTGATGCACATGCTACCATATTGAAAAATGATACAACAGGCCTTGTAGATGTACAAGTTATTGCATTATCAAATGACCAGGTTAATAGCTTAAATGGTGTCAACATCAATAGTAGTGCAAATGAAGCTTGTGTTCATCCACAACAAGATAAGCCACCTCCAAAACATTTGTAGGACTATCAATACTACTTCATCTAAGACAAGTTACCTACAGAACTGTGAAATCACCACCATGCACTTAAGGACTCTCGTTGGGTGGCTTCTATGGGGGAAAAATTATTCTTCACTCAAACAAGGCCTAGTCACTAGTTCCACGACCATCAAATATGAATGTAGTTGGGTCAAAATTGTTTTTTCGAATTAAACACCGTGAAGATGGCTTTGTAAATAGACTAATAGCTAGTCTTGTTGCTTGAGGTTTACGCAAATTTTTTGGCATTGACTTCAATAAGACCTACAATGCTATTATTTTGTATACTACTATTCGACTTGTCGTTGCTATTTCTAATTTAATAAATTGGTGCATAAAATAACTTGACATCAATAATGCCTTTTTCATAGAAGCTTGAAAGAAATTGTGTACACGGAGTAGCCCTCTAGTTTTGTAGATGTTCATGATCTTATATGTTTTCTTCACAAGTCCCTTTATAGGTTAAAGCAAGCCCTTTGAACTTGTTTTGATCATTGGTCTCAATTCCTTTTACACCTTGGATTCTATTGCAACAAGGTAGATTCCTTTTTAATTGTCTATCATCAAGGTTCCATTACAGTGTTATTGCTTATCTACGCAGATGACATTTTGGTGACTAGAAACAATAACTCATTCATCTCTCAACTAATTAATCAATTGAGTTTAGAGTTTGTCATCTACGATCTCAAATTGCTACTAGGTGTCAAAGTTAAAGAATTCACTGGAGGAGATGTTCTTTCATAAGACAAGTACATTAAAGATCTTCTTGCTCGCACTGGCATGACTAATTGTGCAATTAGTGCTTCTCTCATGGATCTCAAGGATATGCCTCATGTTTCAGATGATACACTTATGGGAGCCACATATTACAAGAGTGTTATTGGCGCCCTTCAATACCTTGCATTTACTCGACCAAATATCTAACTTGTAGTGAATACAAATTTTCAAGTTTTGAATAAATCCATTGAATTACATCCCATGGAAATTAAGTGAATACTTTGTTATCCTAAGGGAACACAAGACTATGGATTTGGCTTTATATCTCGTAGTTCACTTTCTTTATATATATATACCTTTTTACACACTGATTGGGGATGATGCCCTTTAACACGACGAAGCACAATTGGTTTTGTGTCTTCTTAAGAGCCAATTGCATCTCATGGTGTTATAAAAAGCAATCTACAATTGCTAGATCAAGTTCAGAAGCAGAATCTCGATCCATGGCCTCCACTACCGCTGAGTTAATATAGATTACATTCTTGTAAGTGACATCGACATTTCCTTATTTCAACCTTCTTAGTTATTTTGTGACAATATTACTGCTCCTTATATGTCTGTCAATCCTTTATTTCATGCAATGACAAAATATATTGAAATAGATTATCAATTTGTCAAAGAAAAAGTGGTCATGAGTAATCTTGTCACACGATCAGGCTGCAGATTTCTTCAACAAATTTTTGCCAAGATCATCATTTTTATTTCTTCGTAGTAAGATGGGACTTCATTTACAGTCCTCTGCCTCCATCTTGAAAGAGGCTGATAAGAAAGCAAAAATTATTGTAAAAGAGATAAATATAACATGGAATAAGAAAAATCGTGACAGTCAAATCAAGACAACTAACAAAATCATTGCCAATCAAAAATCAAGGAGCTGGTGTATAAAATTAAGAAGCTAATGTAGTATACTACTATTCTTGTTTTTGTATTATTTGCATATATACGTCTCTTGTATCCACAATTAAATTAAGAAAGAAAACAAAAGGTTTTTTAGTTTTTCAACTATATGCAGACATTTTCGCATTCAATTTGAGAAATGATCTTTAAGGTTGCAAGCAATGAATCGATAGTTATTGATCGGCGCGATGGGTTGGGAGTGTAAAGAGTGTATTCCTTCCTGTCCAATAGCTCTTCTAATCCAAGAACAGGCTTTCAAATTCCGATCAGGTACCCACCGGTGAGAACTTCGATCAAGAAAACGTCCACCGTGGAATTAATTATATTGTATTACTTAATCACCACGTGTGGGCAATGACAACATCCTTGAAGAAGAAGAACAAACATACTCTTTTTTTTTTCTTTTACTTTAATCGATTTCTCTTATCTCTATCATTATTATTTATTGGAATTGGCCAGAAAAGTCAAAATATTTTAAAATAAGAAAAAGAAAAGGCCAATTTAGAGCGCCCGCAATCAATTACAATGACATTATAAAATTTGTTCAATATTACTATTTCTGATATGACAAGAGAAGTTCTTTCTTTCTTTTCTTTTTTCTTTTTTTCCCCCTATCTACGCTGCTTTGAACCAACCATTTCAACAGGCACACATATTCCCTATGGTCAAATTCGAACCAACGAAGATGTTAACTATCGTTTGAAAATACATACTTCTCTTGGTAGAAAGAAAGAAGCTGAAAGCTACTTGACTGTAAGAGAAAATTGTTAACGAAGCTGCTTTTTAGTTTAGTCCTAGGGTAATGTGTGATTAACTCACTGGCCTAGCAATTAGTTTATTACAGTATTCGGATGAAGCAAGAAACCTGTGGTATGCATGTAATTAGTACAAGGTCAAGTATAGGGGAGTTTCTTTCTTATTTTAAAGGATAAGGCATGCAGGCATTGTAAAAATTCAGAATCTGTGTGAACATCAAAATTTGACCTACGACTTATAAGAGAAATACACTAATTAACTTACATACATTAATAAAATAAGACCGAGCAACCTCTCGATGTATTATATATGTATGTTTTGTTACAATATAAATTAAAATTAATCCACTCGTCCCTCAACAACCATGACAACAATTTAGGGATTAAATATGCATTTCAAAGGCCATGTTATGTTACAGGCGGCAGGTCAGAAATTAAAAAGTGAAAAAAGAAATGCGAAAAGGTAGAGATATGGAACTCCTTACTTGTTAGTAACCAAAGATTAAAGCGGTTGGTACGTCATTTTTCAGCCAAGAACAATGATTAGCAGCCGGGAATTGTGAGGAGAAACAAAATGATAACTATTTAGAACTCTTTCAAAAGCTTTGTAACTAATTGCATAATGGTTCCACTACTCGTGACGCTTTTGGGAGACCCCTACACTCATTAACACGTATTTTTAGGCTTATGAGGATTTGCATACACTACAAATTAATTCTGTATTGTCACATTAATCCTATTGTAAATGTCTCACTAATGTATATATTTGATCATAATTTATAAAAATTATGGTTCCTTAGAGAAAATTTGTGAGATCACTGCACAACTTCAATGAGGTTAAACAGCTTTTCTGAGCCATTTTTAATTCTCAAAAGCTATAAGTTCTAGCTTATCCATTTTTCATTGACGTAAAAAGACTTAACCGTGACCCGGTGGGAGAAGATTTAACAAGCTAGTCCGATCCATGGCCATTTTATCAGAGAAGAGACATGGGATCATATTACCTTTTTCAACCCTTTTTGTCTAACAGTCCTGGATACTGATAGGGCAGTGCCAAAGTCTATCATCTCTTTCTTGTTTGCGGTGGTTGCGCGAGCAACGTGAGACAAAGAGACCCACCCATCATCTCTCTTTTTTGTTGGTGGTGGTTGCACGAGTAGACTCTGAGAAAGAGAGAGAGGTCTACGGTTGTTTAAGAGGTGCTTTTCTATGGAGATTTTAAGGTCGAAGGTCATAGTTTCGATGGAGGCTTGCCCCCTGCAGTCTTGTTGCTCACTGTGTCTTTCTGGGACCCATTTCTGATACCCTTCGTTTGGACCCACCTAAAATTCCAGAAATAGTACCCTTTCTCTATCCATGTAGGTAAGTTGCTCTTCTCATGCGCATAGTTAAACTAACCCCACCCCAAGACTAATAATCACCGTGAAACAAACCTCAATTTCCATGTGTCTCTGGCCTTTTATGTCCTTACATCTCATATATAAATAGCCTTTATACATACTCTTCCTTACTGCAACAAACTAGTTACTCCACTTCTCCTACCTTCCATTTCTATATTCTGTCCTTTCTGATTGTATCTCTTTTCCTCTCCACCTTCTCATCTCTCTCTGGTTTACTGCTTGTAAATGACACAGAGCATGAGCATATCCGTAAATGGACAATCTCAGGTCCCTCCAGGCTTTCGATTCCATCCCACAGAGGAAGAGCTCTTGCATTACTACTTGAAGAAGAAGGTTTCTTACGAGAAGATCGACTTAGACGTTATTCGAGATGTTGATCTTAACAAACTCGAACCATGGGACATTCAAGGTTTGTCTTCCTCTATTTAGTGTATAACTGTGAATATATTTTAAATTCTCGTAACTTGATGATGTTAAGGAGTTTAGATTTTGGTTTTGGTAGAGAGATGCAGAATAGGGACTACCCCTCAGAACGATTGGTACTTCTTCAGTCACAAAGATAAGAAGTATCCGACAGGAACTCGAACAAATAGAGCTACTGCTGCTGGGTTCTGGAAGGCCACAGGCCGCGATAAGGTGATATACAGCAATGGGAAAAGGATTGGAATGAGGAAAACTCTAGTTTTCTACAAGGGTCGAGCCCCACATGGTCAAAAATCCGACTGGATCATGCATGAGTACAGATTGGACGACAACACCACCGACACCAATGTAAGCCTTTTCTAAAACTACACCAATCTGCATTTGTTGAAAAAAATCCTGATCACCAACCTCTTACGTTAGCTAAGTTGTATAAATTCAGGTTTCCAATGTAATGGGAGACGCAACGCAGGAAGAGGGATGGGTGGTTTGCCGAACCTTTAAGAAAAAGAATCTCCACAAAACCCTAGACAGTCCTTTAAGTGCATCCTCTATCACTGCAGAGACCAGGACGTCACAGATGTTCAGCTCTTTCACTGAAGGAGCTCTAGATCAAATACTTCAACACATGGGAAGGACACGTAAGGAAGAGCACGAAGCTGACATTATTAACAATGGAAGATTTCTCCGGCCAATCGATACAGCTAGCAGCAATAGCTATAATGAGAGGTTTATGAAGCTTCCAAGCCTAGAGAGCCCAAACTCAACGAGTAGCCAAAGCCAAAGTTGTTACCAAGCCATGATCACAGACAATGAAGACTCCATAACCAATCAGGTGGGTTGCACCAATCCCAACCCGGTTTATCCTATCGACTCGAGACCCACCAACTGGGTAGCTCTTGATCGCCTGGTAGCTTCTCAGTTAAATGGTCAAAGTGAAACTTCCAGGCAACTAGCATGCTTGAATGATCCCGCCATGGCCTATTACACCCTTCCCAATCATCATGATGTCCAGTTGCCAAACCTACGATCGTCATTTTCTCTTCCATCAAACAGGTCGTACCATGGAAATCAAGATTTCAACAATAGCGACGTTGACCTCTGGAATTTCGCCACCCGATCGTCGTCCCCTGATCAAATTTGTCACGAGTCAAACCCTAGTATATAACAGAACAACCCTACATGTAATCATATCGTTCAGTACTAAAGTCAGAAGGGTATAATGGCATTAGTAATGTGATAATACAAGTGATATAACAATTAAATAAAGCGGAATGAGTGCTTAGATGGGGTGGCATTGTCAAACGTTATCTTTACTTAATCAAGATGTCTTCCATTTTCAATTTGTTATCTAGAAACCCAGCCAACAGTGGGTGGTATGATAATATCTTTCTAACTGCAATAATAATTCTGCCTTTTTATGCCTCTAATAATAAGGTCTTATTAGATAAGTCTTATGCGTAATTATTTTTGGATCGAATCATCACATGGTCTGTCGGTCTGTGCTACTTTTCCGGCACGGCCTGCCGTTCACCACCATTCCTCCGTCGTAGTGACGGGTCATTGTTGTTCATTAAGCTCTGGTTTACGTTACACACATTGAGTAACCTAGTGCCTCTTTTGATATGTTATTTTCTCAAACATATTGGAACTGAAAAAAGAAAAAACACCCAACATATTGTTATCAGACGGGTCCAGTCTCAAATCATATAATGGAGAATGGAAGGGGACCATTAGAATCCCCTCCACAAACTCCTCCTTTACTTTTGTGGGAGAGAAAAGTTAAAAAGCAGAGAAAAATTGATAGTCAAACTAATATAGTTCATGTGGTATTCAAAGATTAACTAAAGAACCTTTTGATCTCTTACCCTTCAGTTTTAAAATCAATTTTTGGAGGGTTGAATTATTAGTTAATGTAAAACAACCTTGCTCCTGTGTATAACTGTACATCAGCTTGTCTGAAAATACAAAGACATGACAAGGTACGAGAAAGGAACAAAGTGGAAGCCAACAAGAAGCGGGATTCTAGGCCATGCCACCAACCACTTTCTTTGGAAAAGCTCAAGGAACTTTTAAGCCTTTGAAACTACGTAGTTTCCCATTATGTAATCCGACAGCGACCACCTTATTGGGAGTTAGGGGTGTACGGCCTTTCTAATCGTCTTATCGTGTTTGTTCTCAAATTGCCAAAAGCACATGTACACGTACACCGCATCTGTTTCTTTTTCACGTCCGTAAAAGTTATTTACTTTTTCATTTAAGTTAATATTGTTTAGCAGCCAAAATTTTTAAGGACAAGCTTAATTAATTGGAATTATTTGTTAATCAATTTTTTATTGAAGAATTTATTTGTTAATCAAATGACATTAATTAACTTAACAGTATAATATTATATATGCGTTAAAACAAGTAAGATGTGTATGTATGAATTTGTTTGATATGGTCCCTAGAGCAATGCCATATTTGAAAAATGGTAAGTATGGTAGGTACTGTTTTTGGTACCTACTAAAGTTGAAGCCTATCAAAGTTTAAGAGAAGTAGCCAGATATCTCACGTCTCCTGCATATTACGAAGAATTGAAGACAAACAAAAAAAACCGAAAACAGAGAAGAAAACTAGAGCATTGTTTTGCCCTGAAGTTAGGAAATATATTCCTAAAGGGTTGGTGAGTGACAAAATAATGAGGTTAATATTTTTAGGTTGGGAAACATCTTGTGAGCTACTATTTTGGTTTTATCTCTGTATACCTACTATTTGTAATAGTGGAAGTATTATTCTGAGTTTTGTCTATGGACGTAGCTCAAAATTAAGGGTAAACCACGTTAAATATTATGTGTCCATTTTGTTTATTTTATTGTTCCTTTTCACAAAATACACCCGCTGCGCCCAACAAGATGTGTATATATGAATTTTAATAAATTAACCAAAACCATTGAATTATTCATTAATTAGCATTCTATTATTGTTATTATTGAATATCTAAAATTGAAACATGATGATTTAATTATTTTTCCTATTTCTCTTGGTAATTAAAATATTACTTTGTAATAATTATAAAATAGTAAGAGAGACTCATATTAATTAGCTAAACAATTGAGATGTATCATCAAAACATTTTAATAATCCTATGTCATAATAACCATATCAATTTTTTTCACAGCTGTTATCTTTTGGATGCGCACCGGGTAAACCTCTAGATTGACGCAATAACTTGCAAATTACGTCAACCGGATACTTTGCACTAGTCAAGTCCTATACGACAGGCTCGATCGAAACCAGTATTTATGTGTATTATAAAACTATATTTGTATGTGATGCTAAATAGTATAATTAGACTTATTCATATTGTTTGCAACAAATTTAGATCATTTCGTAATTAATTACACATTTTTATTATCAGCTAATCAGTATGGTAAACAAATAAAGGGAAAAGCCATAGAGAATTAGAAAGGAGATCAAAACTTTTCAAGTTTTGTGGTGTCAACAAGACGTATCCTGTGGAGAAAACCTTGGAAGGAAGTTGGAACCAGACGGAAATGTCTTCTCATTTACGCTCCATCCCAGATTTGATAAAGACCAAAACTTGACTCTCGAGCGAATATGCATCCGATTTAACTCCCCAACTTGACTTGAGTTACAAATCGACAAGGTCCAGGTTATGTTTAACCACTATTTCTCATCACTTTCAGGTTCTGGAACAAAATTTTCCCTTTTCGTTCAATTGTACGCAGGTCCTACACAATCAATATATCGTCGTCATCAGGAAATTATTCAACTTTTTTCTACCAACAGAAGAAACAGAAACAATTGATTACGTTTACTTATTTATGCTAAACCTAACCACATAAGGAACAGTTCAACATTACTGTAATTTTTACAAATTAAACTCTTGCATATTATCTTATATGAAGAGTAGAAAACAAACGCATCCAAGCAGAGGCAAGCCCTGGTTTTAATCTGATTCCAATTTATGGTAATAGAGAATAGAACTAGGCAACCTGTTTACTTGAAATGTATGGATTAGTGTGGTTGAGAGAGACAATCATGAAACAAGTTTCAAGCCTTAGAAACACATGATCACTTGTTTACGTCAAAGACCCACTAGCCAATGTGGAGTCATGCCAAAACCCCTAATTGGTTCATCGATATATCATGCATACAACTGGCCATGACTATTCACAACAATCCAACCCATTAATGTCAAAAAAAAAAAAAACAATCCAACCCATTATGATCACCATTAGATATTTATTGTTAGTCAGGACTTTGGATAACACCCGCAATTTATTGTTAATTAAAGAATTTAATCATTAAAAGCTTGAATTGAAATGAAAAATAACATAAAAAATTTATCAGAGATCAATAGTTGCTTTTGTTTTTGTCAAAGATTAAAACCTCTTAATTAGTGGGTTAATCAAGTTTGGTGAGACAGGGTCGGACCGTGAGTTGGGCAAGGTGTAACGTCAGTATGGAAATTGGGGCACCTGCAGGCTCTCCTCTAATTTGTGGATGCACTTTCTATATGTGGTTTCGGCATGGAAGCTCCTTATGTCTCTTTTTGAAAAACAAGGCCTAAGAATCATATCGCAAAAAGATATTTGATGTGATCCAAAGGCTGGAACCTAAAATTCTTTACATGATTATACTCATTTCGCTAGAGTCCAGGCAGCTAGAGAACATGAGGAAGGTGACACCCTTTTACCCTACCATCACCAAGTGAGGTGTGAAAGATGGATCCCTTTCGGAAATTGTTGACAATTATTGAACTGTTAAACCAATTAACATGCCTTTTCTGATAAACGATAATAATTGACATGTCACATCTCATCCTGACTCCAGTATTAACATGACATTTACCATAAGTTCTATGTTTCATAAGATGTTATTAGCTTCCAAAACAATAAACTTTGCATACTCTCTTACTAAGAATTAAATTAAGATCAAATATTATCGTTATCATCATCACACTCAGTCCGAAGTCCTGCAATTAAATGAAATCTAAGAAGATCTGATAGTCCGCAGCCTTACCCCTACATAACATATAGAAATGTTGCTTCTGATAGACCCACATGTGGATGTGACAATAAAAGTTTACATATGATCAAATATATAAACTTTATTTTATGTTGTATATAACTTTCAAGGTCAAATTTCTTATTTTCTCTTTCATTTTATTATAATTTTTGTCATTTTTAAAATATTTTCAATAAAGAAAATCAATGAAAAGAATAAAAGTGATGAAAAACAAAGAATGTTTATTTTCTGTAGGCTGTAAATCAATGAAAGGTCACTTACCTATTTAAACATGATCCCTGCATCTAAATTTGGCTGGGACTTCACGTGGCGCAGTGGAAGGGAATAATAGTTGACCCGTGTAATATCTGCTGGAAGTCTTAATATTACATCTTTGACCTTTCTCATCTCTTTTTTCCTTCTAATAACGGGCAATCAACACATATTATCTAAATTTTCCTTTTAATAACGGGCAATCCACATACAGCACCCAAAAAGGAGAAGTTGTTTCTACTTTGATTTTTTATTTTAATTTTAAATGTAATAAAATTGTTATTAAATTTATTTTATCTTTTTATTTCGTTTCTTCCAATTTTCTTGACTTATGAAAATAATTTTTTGTCTCTATTTTAAATCTATTTTACGGTTAACTAAATATATCAAATTACTTAATAAACATAATTTAAATTTAAAACAACTTCAAAACATATAATTTCAATTTTATTTACTTTAATAAAAAATATTATTTTATAAGAAAAAATGTGATTATAAATTTTTATTTTAATAAAATATAACATTTTATTAATATTTTATTAATAAATATTATATTCAAGATTTAAATTAATTTATATATTTAATTAATTCAATAAAATTAATTTATTATTAAATTTTATCCAATATATAATTATTATTAGTAATAAAAATACAATTAGACATTACATTAAAGTCCGAGTCTGGCTTGACTCGGGCGGAGTCGACAGAATCAGCCTTGTTTGACCAGGTTGGACTCAAAACTTATAGGCTCGCGTTTGAGCTGTTATGCTCCGCCTGTTCTATAGTCCAAAAATTTTAAAAATAAATTTTAGCCAAATAAAATAATTTAATAATTATTTAAATTTGGAAAAAAAAATCAAACTCGAGCCACTACAAGGAAATTCATGATTTGCGACCGATCAATATCAACGGTATTGAAAACCGTTGGAAATACCGACCGAAAAAATGGTTCGGTCGGAGAAGTTGGCTGACAGGTGAAAAGTTGCGACCGACCAGCATTCGGTCGTAAAACTTAAGTGATGGTTATTTACCGACCGAATATTCGGTCGGTAATGGGGTCGGTAAAAACGTCGGTCACTTAAAACCTACCCCTCTCTTTTTTTCCTCTCCCCCGCGC
>JAOTBA010000009.1:20794754-20805195 GCA_025629845.1 Erythroxylum squamatum
TTTTACCCTCCATTAGTAAGTCTCTTCCAAGTTTTCCCCTTCTTTCATTTATTCTAAGTCTACTAACTCTCTTAACCTATTAAACACCATATCAATTCCAACTTAATTCTAGCACTTCTTTCAACTTCTACCTTCTAATTTCTATTCATACTCCTTAATTTGATTACTCAACTCTAAAATAATGAAACAAATAAATCACTAATAAATAATTTTTTTTTGGGTCCAACAATACACGATCGTGCTTGTGCACGATTGTGAAACTGGTGATGCTTTTCGCAGTGCACGTGCATGATCGTGACTTTGCACACCCGACTGGAATTGCACGATCGTGACAATGAAGGCTTACTGAAGGAAACATTTTCAAACATCCTTCATTCTTTTAGCTCTAACTTCTTCTCCCGACCTTCAAATGACTTGAAATTTGAACCAACAAACTCCTAACACATTGTTCTTCCTCTCCATAGAAATTTATGGCCATTTGAATTTATTTAGAAAAATTGATTGATGAATTGAGGATGAAAATGATGAAGTGTGCTAGAATATGATAAATGGAGTGTTTTCATTGAACATGCTTCGGTATTTTGGCCATGTCGTGATATGTAGATATCCAAATGAGATTATTTTTGATTTGGATTAAACTAGAGACATATGGATACAAATTTCCTGAAGAAATCTAATTTCAATTTTGTCTCTAAGAATTCCAAATTCTGGCTTGAAGTGGAGTACAGAGTACTGTTAAAGTTTAAGAATAGTCCAAAGTATTTTGAGTATAACTTTCAGAATACTGAATCAAATTGTATGATCTTGGTGTCATTAGAAACTTAAGACATAGAGGAACAATTGTTTAGAAGAAGGTGATAGCTAAATACTTTATTTTTCTTGTCATAATGATCATGTAAAATTGACCTGAAAGTCTGTTTTTTTTTAAATCTGAAATGATCAATTGGGTTATGAAATTAGATTCAATTTGTTTTATTGAGGTGCAAACCCTAAGTACAAATTATACTTATGTGAGTTTTGATATATGAATGATTATATGATGAGAATAATGGAAAAATACCCAGGACTGTCATTGAACATGCATTGTACATAATTCATATATACATATGTGCGTAAATGAGTACTGTATAATTGTGCAAATTTGTGATATGTGTAAAAGTATATTGCATGATATAGAGGAGCATTTAGAGCGTCAACATCCAGACGTTGCGGGACTTCGAGGCAATAGCTTTCTGGAGCAACTTGTGAGTAACCTAGACGGTCTCACTTAATTGATTATTTGTTTTGAATTATGTTCTATATTATCTTATGAATGCGAATTCGATTGTGTTGATTTCGGACGTTGAATATCCGAGGCGTTTGATGCATTAATGAGATATTGGAAGTGCTCCTTGTATGTGAATTTGATGAAATAAATGATTCTCAACGTATATGTTGAATGTCGTACCAAAGTCTGAAGATAAATATGAATGTGAATGTGATGCATTCATGTAGATAATGACAGTTATGACCTGAGTAGCCGCCAAAAATGAGCTTAAAGCTCATAACGTGATTAAGAGCCAAATGCTCACTATGTATAATAAGCCCTATATCTTCATCGGATAAAAGACAGTTATCAATGAGCCTGGTATCTACAAAGGACACAGGACAATCATAGGCATTCGGTCACAACAACGTAATAATCAGAAATGAGTCTCATGAGCATTGCATATACATTTATTGTGTTTGTTTGCATAATTGAAATGTATTGTTAACTTGTAATTAAGTGAGAACGTGAGAATTGTGAACAAAGTGTTATGTGATACTAGATGATGATAAATAAAAATAATGTGAATTATGTGATTATATGTGTTGATGTGTTGTATGAATCGAGTGAACTATCGAAGATGGTTACCTCACTGAGTTTGCAAAACTCACCAAAATTACAACGTTGACATTTCAGGACTAAAAGAGAACACTAGTGATAGAGAGACTCTACAAGAAGGATAGTTCTTGTACTTTTGGATCAGAGAAATGGCTCAAAGGTCAGTCAGCTGAGACTGAAGAATTAGATAGAAATTTTTGTATAATTCCTCTTTCATATAGCTTTTTTTAATTAGGTTTTGATGATGTACATATTTGGATGATTTTGTAAAATTTCAACGTACATATTCGATTTTTATGAAATGAAATGAAGAATTCGGTTTTAAAATATTGTGACATTTATATATTTATGATGACGCCATGATTAAGTTAGTGATATGAGTGTCGTAACATGCCACTCTGATAGGATACGTATTCGGATATTACTCAAGATGTCGGGTACGTGTCTTACGAGGTGTTACATATATTCCAAGGAGTATGGGTGACAATATAATGCTGGATCAGGAATTATTCAAAGACTATAATCATAAGGAACATGTCAGAAGTTGTGCTCTCAAAGTAGATTTCACTAAGGCATATGACATAATTGAAACCGAGTTTCATTATCAATGCTCTCCATGCTTTTGGTTATCCTAACAAGTTCATTAGCTGGATCTATTCTTTCATATCAACAGTTTCATTCTCAGCGTTAATAAATGGGAACCTACTCATCTTTATTATGCAACTAAGGGAATTAAGCAAAGAGATACTCTTCTCCCTACCTATTCACTACTATGGAAGTTCTTCAAAGATTGACTTGGATGTATATTGATGAAAGCTCATATTTCAGTTATCATTATCATTGTAATTGTCGAGAACTTAATATCACTGAACGTTGTTTTGCAGATGATCTACTCGTGTTATATGCTAATGACTCTACTTCAATTGAGGTCATCTTAACCTCTCTGCTGAAATTCCAAGAAGTATCGGGTACGAGGTTTAACCTTAAAAGAGTTTTGCTTTCCTTTCTAAGCAAAGTACTGTTGATTCCTCGAGGGTGATCATTGGGCACAAACTAGCATACAACAATATGAGAGATTAAGAGGGAAGAGCATAAAGATGAAGCAAAAGGGGCAGAACAGCTGTCTACAAATGTTCTTGAGAGTTGTTTTCGAAAGTTTTTTTTTTAAGAAAGAAAGGTAAAGTTGTTCTTGAAAGTTGGGCATCGTACAATAAAATTGACCCATTGCTCTTTAGCCACCTAACTATAGCCCAGGTGCCGCGATTACTTGTCTTAAGGTAAATTTTGTTTGAGCCCACTCCCTTAGGAGAGGCTTCCAAAAATTGACGGGCAGAGCGACCTAAGGTAGGGCCGCCCTACTCGTCATCTAAAATTGTATTCGTGTACAAGGTGTCGGCACGACCCGCCGTCTCTAGACGATCATTGACGTGTCGCCTCTCACCCTGACAGGACGGGTTAAAACGTTGTTAAGCGATGCAAATTTGACTTTATAGGCATACATGAGAAATATGATATTTTTCGCAGCCGATATGGGCGCACTAACAAGAATACGGCCCACTTCAAAGCTCTCTTTTCCATCACTATTTTGGTTTCTCCCATAAAACTTCTTGCGGAGGAAAGCCTATTGTCGGCTGCCTTTTGAGTTTTACCCTTCAATGTCAAGATTGCTCCTTTACTTGTTGGGTTCCTTTTCTGCTGTTCGCTTCTCGTGTGCTTGGCTGTTTTAGATGAGTATATGTTCTGCTTCCGCGGAAGAATTTTTGCCGTCAATTTTTCCCACTCTGTTCTGTGTTCAGTACGAACAATTGTAATTTTTCTTTTTGAGCTTTGATACAAAACATTTGCAGTTCCTGGAGTTTGATTACCATTTCTAACGTGGACCACATTTCGTTATCTTTGTTGAGATTAGAACAATCGGCGAATGGGCTGCCCATGGTGAAGAAAGAGGCTGCTTCCCTGAATCGTGTATATACATCGTGAAGATAAGGGGAATCCAATTGAAACTCAACTTTTTGACGTCAACGGCTGAGCTTGTTGCTTCTTAATGTGTGGCTGAAGATTATTTCCAGAATGCCAGAAAATGGTGTTCATGAGATGCTTATCTTCTAACCGGAATGACCAAAAATGGATTTTTTGTCGAGTCTTAAACTTTCCCAATTTGCCTCATCTGGCCTTCCCAACCTCATGAGCCTTCTTATTACGACCCTTGCACTCTTTATTATAGGCTCTGAAACCACTTGGCCCATAGTCTGTCACAATTGTGGGTTTTAAGTTTCATTTGGGCCAAAGTTCTGTAGATTTTCCGCTGAATTCTTCACTTATATTCTACGGAAAATGTCAAGTTTTTAGTATTCTTACAGCCAACAAAAAGTAGGAGAGTTACCAACAACCTTGACCAACCAAATTGCGAGCGAAATCAGCTCTAAATCCGTGTACTCTCCTACTCCGTCCAACCCCCATAATCTCCAAAGGGTAATTTTGACATTTAATTATAAATCACATAAGGTGACAGTAGGTGATTGGTGATTGTTCGTGTAAAAAAATAGGCTCTAACGTACAGCAACATTACCGTCTTGAAATTAGGGTCTTTCGGGGGATGAACTTTCACTTCTGGGGTTCGTCGGATAACAGAACCAGAGAACAGAAAAACCACTCAGAAAGCAAATCTCAGCCCACAATATACCTTTTAAACACTCACTCACTCACTGGTACGCTAAATTTTACTCCTTTTTTTATTATCTGCTATTTTTCCCATTATTACTACCTTATTGTGCCCTAAAGTTTATTCCTTTTACTCTTTTCCACATCCCCCATTTGGTGAATTTTCACTTTCGAGCTCATTTGATCGGAATCTCCAAAGTCTAATTCTGAAGTTGGGGCTTATGGGTATTTTGGTACAGCTGCTATAGCCCTGTTATTCATGGATAGATCATCAATCTCGCTCCTATTTGTAGGGTTTAGAATTGATTGCTACCCTCATTTTTTGTTACAGCCGTGGTTTTTCTCTTTTCCCCATTTCAGCCGGGCTTTAATAGGATTAGATTTGGAAGGATTCATATTTTTCGAAATGGGTGTTGGCCTCTTTTGGTTTCCGTTTCTCTATGATGACTACACTAGGTTTATATCGGTGGGTTTTTCTTTTCTTTTTTTCCTTTTATGGTCTGCTTCGAGAGGCATAGAAAAGGCTTCTACCGTTATACCATTATCGGTAGAAAAATGGCGGGCTCTTTTCGGGGCGTCGAGTAATACGTTTTATCATTTATGTGTCGGGTGTAGGTATATAGTCGTCTAAAAATTGGACGCCATTGCCTTTGCACTTGGGATGTCAGAGCAAGATCTTTCCTTTGATTAAGATACAAGAGGTTGGTACACGCAACGTATTGCTCCTTCCATTTTTTGCATTTTCTGTAATCTAGTTCTTTTCCCCCTTTTGTGGATTTCGTTTTGTAGAAACGTTCAATCAGTAGTACTGTAATTAGCTGAACTCACTACTATGACAATGCAAGAGTTTGGATTTGGACCTCTTGAAGTCCCCATGAACCAATGTAAAAGATTTTGCATGTCTTGTCTTTTTCTTCTCTGGTTCCTTATCAAACGAAATTCAAAATCGCACGTATGCAAATAGTGGTTGTCGCATCTTTTGCTTCTCTTATTTAGCCTTTTCCAGGACATGGCAAGTGTTTGCCCAACTTTTTGTGTTGTCCTACCCTTAAATTCCTCAATGCTACCCACCTTGGTCCAATTTGTGCACTAGGCACATTCTTTCAGGTTCTGTAAATTTATTATGATTAATTCATTAAGCTTGCAGTTACTTTGGGGACCGTTTAACTGCAGCTGTTGGATGAGAGGATCTGGTTTCTAAAAAATCATGAGAGAAGGCACAGAAGTTGAGGAACAAGTGGATCTTGAGGAAGACAATTATATGGAAGAGATTGATGAAGATGTTGAAGACCAACTAGATGAAGATGGAGAAGATTATGCTGGAGATGCACATGGCGAAGAAAATGAAGGTGACTATGATGACTCAAGGACTGGAGATTATCAGAAAGACCAATTGCTAGAGACTGACAAAAGCAATGCTGACTCTGAACCCGTGGAAAATGATGAAAGGCCTTCATCTTCTATCAGTGAAGAGGAAAAGGAGAAGCATGATCATCTTCTATCTCTTCCTCCCCATGGTTCCGAGGTCTTCATTGGTGGACTTCCTAAGGACACATCAGAAGATGATCTGAGGGACCTCTGTCAGCCAATGGGTGAAATTTTTGAGGTGATATCCATCAATTTTGATATGCAGGGATTTCTTTTCTTTTGGCATTTATTCATTTTCAACTTTCTTCCTGGCAGATAAGGATAATGAAGGATAAGGAAACTGGTGAAAACAAAGGTTTTGCTTTTGTTTCATTCAAGTCTAAGGAGGCTGCTCAAAAAGCTATTGAAGAGCTTCATAGTAAAGAATTCAAGGTAAGATGGGCATTATGTTGTATTCTATGGCATGACTGATTTCTCATCTCAATTTGTGAAAATTTTTGTTGTTGCAGGGGAAAACCTTAAGATGCTCTTTATCAGAATCTAAAAACAGACTGTTCATTGGTAATGTGCCAAAGAGCTGGACAGAAGATGAGTTCAAAAAAGTAATTGAGGGAATTGGTCCTGGCGTGGATATTATTGAGCTCATAAAGGTGGAGCCTTGAAATATAGGTTTTATTTCATTGACGAATGTGTAGTATTGTGGATTTCTAATGCTGATTATGCTATGAATTACAGGATCCTCAGAATCCAAGTCGTAATCGTGGCTTTGCTTTTATCTTGTATTACAATAATGCCTGTGCTGATTATTCCCGGCAGAAGATGCTAAATTCAAATTTTAAGCTAGATGGCAATACCCCAACCGTTAGTTGGGCTGATCCCAAGGGCACTCCTGAACATTCTGCTGCTGCTGCCCAAGTATGTAATGACAGATACTAGAAGAAACTAGGGCAATGACATCCATCATTTTTTATATCTTCTCCACAATTATGTGCATTTATCTTACATGATAGCCTGGTGATGTTTTTAGCCGGTTCTTTGATTGCTGACATGGTTGCACCAATAGTTAGTGTTTCATTTGGAAATTCTGTATATGTAGGGTCCTGTTGCAGCTTCAATATTGTGTCTTTAGTGTTGTGCTGTAAAATAGTAGCTGATTTTTTTTTTTAAAGCACGTAAGGGTTCTGAACTCACTTCCAAGATTCTTTGGGTGCTTTGACTATTTTCATGGAGGTCTTTTATGTCACGAGTTTCATAAGCAATTCACATTTCCCTTAAACTAAAGGAGAAATGTACTTCTTTTGGAAAATAATAGCTAGACTTTCTCATCCCCTTGAATTAGTTGCCTTACTGTACTTATTGTTTGTTGATTAGGTCAAGGCCCTGTATGTGAAGAACATACCTGAGAATACCCCTACCGAGAAGCTGAAAGAGCTATTCCAGCGCCATGGAGAAGTGACAAAAGTTGTTATGCCACCTGGAAAAGCAGGAAAACGAGATTTTGGTTTCATTCATTTTGCTGAAAGGTCAAGTGCGTTGAAGGCAGTTAAAGATACAGAAAAATATGAAATTGATGGTAATTTATCACATCTGATTCATCAATGCATAAGGATTTAGGATTTGTATCCATGAATTTGCTTTCCATCACGTTTTTAGCAAATTGTGATCTTAAGCCGTTATGTTTCCGTAGACTAAATGTACAATTTGCCTGTTAGTATTATTGAATTGTGTGATGGGTTGTTGTAAACATACTCTGCTGTCTACCATATATGCAAGTAATAGCTTCTTTTGTGATTGATGCAGTGAAGAAAGCGTAACTTGTGCGATGTGTGATGAAATGAGCTTCAACTTACATTTTTCTGCTTTAGTTTTTCTTTTCCAAGGGTTTTTCTGCTTCATTTAGGTCTGAAGTTTTTTTCTTAACAAATGAACTGTATCCAAGGTCAAGTTTTGGAGGTTGTCCTTGCCAAGCCCCAGGCAGATAAAAAAACTGATGGAGCTTATTCTTCTAGCCCTGGGCTTCATCCAAGCAGTGCTCCTTATCCAACATATGGTGGTTTTGCTGGGAACCCATATAGTTCTTTAGGTGGTGGATTTGGTGTTGCTTCCAGTTTTCAGCAGGTATTTAAATGGACTTTTCACGGGCGTTTTTACTCTTAGTAGAGTTCCTGTATTTACTCGATTAACTTCCATCTATCTTTCCTGAACAGCCAGTAATATATGGGAGAGGACCCATGCCAGCAGGGATGGCTATGGTGCCTATGGTACTTCCAGATGGCAGGATAGGCTACGTCCTGTAAGTTTCTATTTCACTTATTAGATATGTAACCGATGAACGACTTTATCTTAAACATTGCATGTTCCATAAATTTTGCAGCCAGCAGCCTGGTGTACAGATGCCACAGCCACGCCCTAGAAGAGTTGACCGGAACAATGGTCCAAGTGGGCCTGGGAGAGCTGGAAGTAGTAGTGACGATGGTAATCGTGGCAGCAGAAGATACCGGCCTTATTAGTTGTAGAGGTGTACGAGACATGTAGTTGTTCCAAGAATCATGAGACATTGTAGTTCCATGGCTGTTATGTTGAGCAGAATAACAAAGCCCTCCCCTCCCCTTGGTACCCGCTACCTCCCAACTCCCAGGGAACTTTAGTAAAGATTATGAGAAGAAAAGGAATGTCAGAGATAGGACTGTGAAGTAAGTTATGAATGGGGATGTAGTAGCTTGATGAGCAATTCAGTGATGTTGAGATTTTTAGCTTTTATCACAAAGAGATACAACCATAAAAATGTATGCTTCTAAAGCTACCCGGTGAATGAGGTGGCAATTTGTGATTTATTGGCAGTACAAGTTAAAATGATGTCCTTGCAGACAAACAAAAACAGATCCCATGTTCACGGAAAACTTGTCGTACGCTTCCCTTAATGTCAGATTAACGAGAAAACGATAGTAATCAAAGAGATTTGTCTTGATTTGTTTTCTTACTTTTACATGGGCACTGTACGCGATCTATGGTTTGTGAGGGTGTGTCTTGACCCTTCAACATCATCTCACGGGGGAAAAGATGGAAACTTGTAGACGGAGGTGACGGTTACCAGCTTTTAAACAGTAGAATATGTATCGCATGTTTATTTATGTGGAGCAGCTAAAATGAAATGACACGGGTAACTAAAATCACAACGCAATTTACGGTCTTAATTTAGGTTGTCAGCCACGAAAATGGTAGCAGTGGACAATCCTCAACACAAAAACAAACAATGGTAGCAGTGGACAATCCTCAACACAAAAACAAACAATAATGCCGATCTTTACACGTGTTACTACTTGTGTTTAGCAGTGAATAAAAAGGAAGTCAATCAAGAACCCAATGTACAAAACGACGGGTCAGTGCAATTGTGTCCGAGAAATGGAAAGAAATCATCAAGTGCGTTCACTTTTCTCGGAAAGATCATTAAGACGCTTCTCCAGTTGGTCCAATCGAACACTCCAATCCCTCTTTATGCACAAAGGCCTCACGTTACTATAATCCATGTTATTATCTTCTTCTTTCCTGTTTTCTGCTGCCGACAATACCCTTTTCTTCTTACCCTTTTTATCGTCGCTTCGCTTGTTCTTCTCGCTGGCCGCTTTCTGCATAGCCCAAAGCACATCTAATCCACTTAGTCCGCCACTTTCTTGCTTGGGAATTTCTGGCTTATTCGGGCCTCGGTCCTGTTTCTTTTTCTGCGGTTTCTTTTTGGGGGTTGCCGAAGCACGGTCGTGAGATGGCTGAGATCTGGCTGAGACAACGGCCGGAAAGAGAAGTCCGGTGGGTTTGGTAGCGACAGCGAAGGGTCGTGGTGGTAACGGAGACATAGTCCACATAGTTCTGGGGGGTACGGTGTAATGTGTTGTACATGTAATAGTCAGACTTGATGGTTAATGTTTTGGCCATAGGTTCCAATTCAATCTTCGATTAGATCGCACAAAACGCTAAAGACAAATATTGTCTGAACATAACCGTAAAGTAGAAGGATAGGAGAGTTTTAAGGCTAGTAAGATACTCCTTTGTAATGCGTGGATGAGAGACCGAACTTGTTACACGGTTCCAAGTTCTTATATCATGGAGAAGAAAATGAAAACCTTTATGAGAAGTCTGTCCGTAGACATCGGCAGCAATGGCAAATCCAAACTTTGCTTCTTCCTTTTCCATATTCCCTACCTCTTTGTCATATAGCCGCATGGAGGCTGTGCGCCTGTGCCTAAGTCGTAAATAGGAAAACCTATATAATTAATAAGCAAAGACTACTAATTTAGCCATTAGACTTTCATCTTGAGTATTAGAGGATTAGAACATAAGAGATTGTATTCTAGAATGGGTCATTTTCTTGATCCATACATATATTTACCGCTGGTTCAGCCGAATTCTGTTGAGGCTGGATGTTGCAGCTTGGATCTATGATTCTATGTGACTTCGGCTGTTGAATACCTGCAAAACAAATAAGGCACGCCGGGGGTTGATTGCCGGCAGGCCCCTCCGACGTTCAAGTTAGTCTGTTTAGAGAATTTTGGT
>JAOTBA010000009.1:20806351-20819629 GCA_025629845.1 Erythroxylum squamatum
GTTTTTGTGGCTGAGAGTAGAGAAAACTAGGGTTGTAATGTCGTACCTCTATCATGGCGAAATAGTACCTTATATATAAAATAGATGCTAGGTTTAGGTCTTTACGTAGGTCTTTACGTTTGCATGGGAGACTAACACATACGAATGGGCCGTAAACGTGTGGACCTAAGCCTAGGCCTTGTATAGCCGACCCAACCAACCATAATAATGATATACTCAAAACATAATAGTCTTGACGGTGATATGGGATATTATCGGCAGGAAAAAGGAATATGCTCAATTTCTAATATTAAAACAAAGAAAAAGTTGTGACTGGTGACCAAACAAATTGTTGCCACCTAAGCTCGCTGAACTTTGACTGGATATCTATCTATGGAGTCAAACCAAGGGTTGCCCTTTGACTCACCCTCTGGAATGGACCTCAGGGCTTTCCACACGGCACTGTTGCACTTGAAACCCGAACCGAATGCAATTTGCCAGACCCGGTGCCCGCGGGAGACCCGACCCTTAGCCTCCGTGTAGGCCAACTCGTACCACAGGGAACTACTTGACGTATTGCCAAACCTGTGCAGCGTCATTCTCGATGGCTCCATATGCCAATCACTGAGTCTCAAATTCTTCTGCAACTCGTCCAAGACAGCTCTGCCACCAGCATGTATACAGAAATGCTCGAACGCACGCTTGAAATTGGGTATATAGGGCTTTACTTTAGCTTTCAGGACTTTTCTTTTCACGAGCGTGACGAAGAACATGAACTGTTCACTTAATGGCAGCACCAGAGGGCCCAGTGTGGTTATGTTCGTCTTCAATGCGTCTCCAGCAACAGCCATTAATTCACGAGCTAAAGAGACCCCTATCACTCCTCTGTCATCCTCTCTCTGATAAACACACTGATAGTTCTTGTCATCGGCGCCTTTGTGGGTCCGGACTGTGTGGACCAGCTCATACTTGGACCGAACCTTGTCACCTTGCTTGTTCGAGAGGAGAATAGCAGCACCGCCCATGCGAAATATGCAGTTGCATAGTAACATAGACCGATCATTTCCAAAGTACCAGTTAAGTGTTATGTTTTCTGTGCTCACTACAACTGCACAAGAGTTGGGGTTTGCTATGAGTAGGTTTTTAGCGAGGTCGATGGAGATAAGACCTGCACTGCAACCCATCCCGCCAAGATTGTAGCTTTTGATGTCAGTTCTAAGCTTGTAGTGGTTCACTATCATGGAGGAGAGAGATGGGGTTGGATTGAATAAGCTGCAGTTCACAACAAGTATGTCGATGTTGCCAGGTTTAACTCCAGTTTTAGCGAAAAGCTCGTCCAAAGCACCGAACATAACTGCTTCGGCCTCGGACCGGGCTTCGCTCATCGATAGATTCGGAGGGTTAGATGTTATTCCTCTTGGGAAATATGTTTCGTCTCCTAATCCGGACCGGCTCGCAATACGCTTCTGGAATTGAATGGTTTCCTCCTCAAAAACGCCGGTTTCTTCTGTCATTTTCAAAAACGAGTCAACCGACATCTTACGTTCATCTTCCGGTTTGTAACAAGCGAAGTCGACGAGGTAAACCGGTCTGGACCTCTTGGCCCAATACAGGCTGAAAAGGAAGAGTAAAACTGCTGAACCGGCGAGTCTTGTGGCGGCGTCAAAGTCTTGCAGTTGTAGGGACCGGGTCTTCCACACATCGTAAACCCGGTTCAGTTCTAGACCGGTGAACTGGACCAGTGTGGCCGTGAATAAGGGTAGCATTATGAGAAACAAGAGCAAAGTGGCGGGGTTACATGAGTAGCCATAGCCTAACTTCACGTACTTGAGCTTAACAGACTGTAAAAAGTCAGGCAGACGACGGCGGATTTTTATGACGGCGGAGGAGGCGTCCTTGAACGCCATCTCAGCCGTTAGCCTCTCCTCATCCATATCTATGCTGTTACTACCCATGATGAGTGTGTAGGTATGTCCCTCTCTCTCTCTCTCTGTTACGTACTCTCTAGCTTCTTTCTTTGTTTTGCTCTTCTCTTTGAGTCTCTGACTTGTTGGAAAAACAAGGGTGTGTATTTATAAACAAGAGTCAACGAGAAGCTGAACAAGATCACCTTTCAAAGAATAACAAATGCCGAATGGAAAGAAAGACTACACGTTTCACATGGATAAAGGGAGAGAGAGATGTATAGACATTTCAACCTCAAGAATAGAGAGATCATTCCACTAACTTTGCGTATTAATTACTCCCTCTCATTTAAAATAAAAGTCGTTTTAGGGGGATGCACGTTTATTAAGAAAGTTAATGAAATGTTTGATATACTTTTAATAATTACATGTTGAAGTGCCTTGAAAATATAATATGTGTAATTTGTGTAATTAAGATGCGAGAGAAATTAAAGGAAAATTTTAGAAATAAAATCATAAACATGCATAAAAAGTCATAAACGACACTTATTTTAAATAATTAAAATTTTTCTAAAACGACTTTTATTTTAAATAAGAGGGAGTACAAAAACAACTGGAATAATAGTCTTGGAATTTACGGGGGAGTAGTTCCAAGAATGGATGGATAGCTCAACCACCCCATAAATAAAAAATAAAGTTTTTTCCCTTTATTTTGTAATTTCCCTTTTTAGTATTAAATTCATTAACAAATAAAGTTTTAAATTGCAATTGCATTAATAAATGTTACTTAAATTAAAATTTTAAATTATAGACTACAACTAATTATGATACCATTATTATGATCATCTTATTCATTATAATTACACTCATATTATTTATAATTATAGTAATTTTATCTGTAATTATTGTAATAATTTATAATTAATTGTAAGTATTGAAACCACTTATTACAGAATTTCCCGAGATTTTACATTTTAGCGAAATTTTAATTGACTAATTATTGTTTTCTTAGTTGCTAAAAACAAATTTAATTTTTCTTAGGAAAGAAAATTTTAGTTTAATGATGAATTTTAAGTTTTAACATTGGTAATAAAACAAAACTACTTTAGGATAGAAAATGTGTGTTGACGACAGTGTTTTGACATGGTTCATGGAACAAGAGGCTAATTAGCTGTAGGCTGAGAATTAGGCCGGTCGATTTAGGTGACTGGCTATGGAGAAGCAGTAAATGAAGTCGGGAAGGTGTCGTGGCCGTTGACCGGTCCTAGCCTCTATTTGGCCAAAAGGAGATTGCTGAGGGAAAAATATGAAATCAATAACAAATGAAGTTGAGACGATTGTCTCAATTATAAGAAAACATGTTTAAGATAATTATAGTCAAGCGTTGACCAAACTTTCTAAATTAGGTCATCTTCTCTTCTTTTGCTGAGTATTATAGTATGTAATGTGTTTATAATGCTCCTTTCGAGGAAATTGAGAAAAAAGGAGTGGATTATTGCAAGCCATGATAAATCATGACATGTTGGTATTAATAACAAAATTAAAAGTAATCCTTAACTTAGGTTTACGCCAGTTCATTTCTTTTCCAATATGAACGCAGACATTGGAGACTACGACAAGTGACGATGAGGTCTCCATCACTTTTAAAATGAAAGCTACGTAGGTAGCCTCCCAACTTTGTAGGTTGGACAGAAGTTAGGGAATTAGTTTCCAAGATGGAAAACGATTGAACTGTAACCTCCATTTTTCAAGCATTGTCTGTCTTTATAAAGTCGGTGGACAAGACACAAAATATGTTCTGGCACAAGAAGTAAGCAAATTGGCACTTCCTCCAAGTATCCTATACATTTGAATAGCTTCATCTAAAAATAAGTGCGATGTGCATCAGTGCATGTACAAAGCATTTTCTTTTCTCAACTCCCATCAAATTTTGTTAAGAAGATAGGCAACTGTCAACTGTCTCTTCACTCGTTATTTAATGGCTGCGAATGTGAAACTGTCACCATTGGAGAATAGACTAGGCCCTTTCTGCTTTACGAATACCGTAAAATTAATAAGAGAATTTGTTTCATTGGGATTGTTGTTTCGTGACTCATGAGCTACCAACCAGAAACTAATCTAATAATGAGCAACTTGAACGAACTTTGGCCCTACTTACTGACTGTCACGGTTCTAACCATATTAGCAGATACTATCGTAGTAGCCAAAACCCTATATAATTTGTTGTCACGAGACCATCCACGACTCCGAGGCTAAAACTTCTGTTTGATAGTCACCCACGTGTTTTTCACGTTTACAGGCTTGTTGGAACCAAAAAATCTACTTACACAGCTCTTGACAGGGACTGGTTCACTGTTCAAAGCATGCAAAACGTGGAACCTAATACGCTCCAGTACTACTGAGTAAATAAGTTTAGATGTCTGTTGGGCAACCAACGCTAAGATCTTTGTTCTGTTTAATCTCCTTTTTGCAATGTTTTTGTGTAATGTAGATTTCAATGTGTCAGAGAGATTCATACATTCATACTCTTACATTTGGTCTCTACCTGGCCGGCTTAAGGAAGCTTAGGTCAATCGGTAAGAAGAAAACAGGAGACATTTCAGAATATAAATAAAATGTTTACGGAATTCAAGTTTCATCCACAAATTTTAGTCTTAGAAAAGAAGATTTTCTTCAGCGTCAATACATACATGGTCTACGTCAAAATTCTGATGGATTCAGTAAAAATATGTCGCCTCAAGGAACTTTTGGAAGAACCAGGGCTCAGTCTTTTAAGGGATTTGAGTCATAACCCTATACACAATGTTGGATCATAAGATTGATATATGTACACCGATCGTCGTCATTAGTTAATAATAAATACGGCAATGGACCCGTGCAGGGATGTGGCCATTCTTGCTATGACCTGTACAGGAGAATTATGGTTCAATTAAGGAAGCTCCAATGACCAGAAAAAGAGAATGTGAAGGGAGAACAAATCACCTGAATCCTTCAACAGTTTTGTCCGATTTCCAGACTATGTCATCTAATCCTGACGAGAAAGTTTTATAGAACTGCCACATGATGAGAGAAATAGGGACAGAGTCAGTCAAAACTGAATGCAGTGAAGTATAACTGAAGGAGAAGTTATATCTACAAGTTCTGTAACATATGCTTGTCTTTATAAACTCTTTAAGAAAAATAAACAGAAAGGATCACGAATGACAATTTGACATGCCTTGTGAAACTCCAGCGTATCGCCACTAACTTTCCGGAGCTCCACCATGTGCAAAGAGGGAGCCACTTCGAAAACCTAAAGTTTGAAAACCATGTAACGTCAGTTTCTGAATTGCTTGACTGTAGTAATCCAATTCATCTACACGCATATTCGAGAAACATATACAGAATTTAATGAACAACCAAGTTTGCAAAATTTGTAAATACAAACTGAACCTAAACTATTAGATGATGAAGTAGTGCAGACTGCATCTTCAAAGGCAAAGAGCTCCTTTCAGTAATTTTGGTTTGTGATTTTTCACTTCACTCTCAAGGAAATCAAACGGAGCTTAGCTTACATCCATTACGGTTTAGCTCATTACCTCAGTAGCCACAGAAAGTTGACCTTTCCTCCCTGTTTTATCACCCTTCAGCTTCATCTGCAATGCTTTGAAATAAAAGATCCAAATTAACTTGGCAATTCAACCACTACCGAGTTTATAGAGATGGGACCAGAAAAGTGAAACAATGGTGAGCACCAAGCTCATTATGGAAAGGCAGGTAACTCCTTACCTTGTAATTTCTTTTGTCAACATTAAAACCCAAAGGCTTTGCAGCTTCCTCAATTTTAGACATAATTTCATTTGCAGGGCTATTAGAAGCAAAACGTGTTTCTCGCTTCACAATACCCTAAGAGTGGGACATTGAATAAATAGGAAAAGATCAGGTAGCAATATAGGTTCGGACTGAAGCCAACATAACGTTCTTCCGTCAAATGACAACATATTTATATGGAAGAAATTAACCAGAAATTAGTTAAAAAGTGAAAACCAATTAGCCAACTAACCCCAGAAGGTTTAAATAAGCGGCTCAGAATATGTATGGTAATTGATAACGACTAAAAAGAAGCTGCATACCGTCTCCTTGTCAAACAAATTTTCAAGACTGAAGCCTTGTGTTTTAGAGATGAGCTCAAAAGCATTCATTGATACAGGTTTCTCCTTGCTTTCTGTTACAAGATGTTCCTGCAACATAAATAACTACACTTGAGACAAGTGACTAATATGATAAAGTAACTTCAAGTTATGTCCATCAGCTTTACAACCTGACGGGCTAATCAAAACTAGTAAATTCAAGAGTCAATAATTAACTATACAGAATGTCAATTGAAGGAGAGGCTTCATAGAATCATAATAGTTGGGAACCAGACTTTATATGCATATCCTTAAAAAGAGAAGGGTATCTAGGCTAAAAGAATAAATTCAATATCTGAATAAAGTTCTTACGTTTGAGACATTGAAAACAGCATCAACATCATTTAAATTCACATCCTCCTCCTGCTCAAACTGCGGAGGTTTATATCCTTTCTTGAACCATTCATCTTCTAATATCTCAGGAATGGTTATTCGCTGCAGTAAAAGTATCCCAACTTTATATACGAGAAACATGCATTAAGAGATGAATGCATTTGATATTCAAAAGGGTTCGAAGCTCACAGTAAGAGGGTTTGGGTCAAGAATGCGCATTATCAGACTCTTTGCACCAGGTGAAAACCATGATGGACATGTGAAATCAGCCTTAAATATCTGAAGAAATGATTGTTAGGTGGTAATGGAACGTGTATTCTGAAAAGAAGAAAATTTCTTTCAATGAACACTCACTTTTTTATACAACTCGATAAGATTTGGCTCATCAAAAGCTAAGTACCCTGCCATTAGTACAAAGAGAATGACTCCACAAGACCACAAATCAGCTGTTGTACCGTCATAACCCCTGTCTCTGAGTACCTGAAGAGCAAAAGTGTCAAGAACCATATGCTTGTAAAAAAGGTATAGGATAAGAAGTCATACGTATCTACCTCGGGAGCAACATAATTTGGAGTTCCACAGGCAGTATGAAGCAGCCCGTCCCCCTGGAATTGTAAAGAACATGAATTTCAGGACAATCCACAATATAGTTTGTTAAACCCCAGAATAAGAAGGACCACCCAAGGAAATAAGTTATGCCACATAGAAAGTTATGATAAAATGCTCACCCGCAATTGTTGGGAGAATGCACTCAACCCAAAATCTGAAACTTTAAGGGCACCAGATGAATCAAGAAGAAGGTTCTCAGGCTACAAAACCAATAAGGGAAATCAAAATTTACACAAATATATTTGATATCTTAAGTCAACCAACAAAATGCAATAAACGAAGCCGTTCACAACCTTCAAATCTCTATGGAACACACCTCTGCTGTGGCAGTAATCCACAGCGTTGATTAGTTGCTGGAAATATCTCCTGGCTTCATCCTCTTTCAGCTTCCCGCACTTGGCCTAAGGATTAAATTGAATCCTAATAGATTATTCTGATTCCCATGTATTATGCACAAATAACACGATTTCTTACAATCTTGTCGAAGAGCTCCCCTCCTTCAACGAACTCAATAACAATGTAAATCTTTGTTTTGCTTGCCATAACCTAACAAAACCATGACCAAACATCAAACGTTGATGTCTTATAAAATTATATGGAAGTAAAAAAACAAGAAAAGCACGTGCCTCTTAGATTTTGACGACATTGGGATGATTGACGAGCTTCATTGTAGATATTTCTCTCTTCAACTGCCAATAACTAACTACATAAGCGAAATACCAAAAACATTATAAAACCGCGTGTACGGTAACGGTATTATTTATAGTAAAAACCTGTTCCATCATCTTGTGGCGGAGGACTTTCCGGCGGTCGATGATCTTGATGGCGAAATTCTCGCCGGTGTCAACATTCCGAGCGAACTTCACCTTCGCAAAAC
Source organism: Erythroxylum squamatum (assembly GCA_025629845.1). Taxonomy (NCBI): domain Eukaryota; kingdom Viridiplantae; phylum Streptophyta; class Magnoliopsida; order Malpighiales; family Erythroxylaceae; genus Erythroxylum; species Erythroxylum squamatum. The sequence goes on from JAOTBA010000009.1 coordinate 20,814,223, forward strand.
TTCCCTCCCCTAAGGTCTTCCCCAACTCATACTTGCCTACGCATGTCCTCGTCGCCGACATATTCCCACTCCGTTCGGTCAAGTTTTTCAAGTGGTTCCCACAATAATACAATATTTATTTGGACTTTTCATTTTATATTGTGGGACGGAAATAGAAGTATGAGATTTAGCGAATCTTGTTTCAAAAAAAAAAAGAGATTTAGCGAATCCGATTCCTCCGTGCCTGTTAGGATTTAGGAGATGAAATTTACAGCCTTCCAGTTGAAAGACTATTTAGGATGAACGTAGATTTGGGTGGAAGGTATCAGCTATGTGCTATGTGGTCCTTTCGTACAAAAGTTAACAAGGAAATGATTAAACGGCGGAGAATATAAGATTATAAGATACTGCAACTGGAACGTCCAAGAGGGTTAAACTCAATGCTGGCCTTAACCATCCGATTGGATTTAAATTCATAACATAAATTTTCTAACTCCAGCTCTCCTAAATTAAAATTTACCAAAGCTCCTGCTCAAAGATTGGAAGATCCATCATCTTCCCAATCTTCCCCATGCTTCGTGATTGTCCAAGAATTCTCAATTTTCACTCAACTGTAACATTACCACTCGTTTTTGGGGATGTTGGAGTTGGACTGACAGAATAAGTTTGACTAGACTGCTCTCTTCTTGGTCTTACAACTTTTAAAAGCCCACCAAACGTCGTCGCTCTCTTCTTGGTCTCCCAACTTCCGAGTCGTTTTGATCCTCTTCGCTTCCCTCCTAACGACCGAATCTTTAATTCGCTTATCGCTGCTGAGGTTTGCAAGTTGCCGTCGATGGTGTCGCTGGATTCAGCCTCAGACGTCTATGTTTGCCGAATAATTAAACTGTATAGCCCACTGGCCATTCTTAAGTCAATTTCTACTTTGCTTTCGTCGTTTCGTACTTTAGTTTTTCTTCTTTCAAGTCGTTTTGTTCTTTGTTTCAACGATGAGAGGGGCTTTTCGTTTCAACAATGTAACTGCCAAAAATAATTGCCTTGTGTTTGGGAAACTAGATTTTCTTAGAAATTGATTATGAGTAGTGTGGATTATAGCGGCAATGTTTTATTTTTTCGCCTCAGGATTCATTTATAACTCTGTTGTTAATTTGAATTCGATCCAAGAATTTATTCATGACTCCCGAAGTGTTAAGTGGACTAGCGATTGCGTGCGATCGATGATACCTAACTTATGGACGAATTCGTCACTTCCTGAAAGGAAGATTCTTTTGGTCATAGTATATGCATCTGGATTGTCTCAATAGTTTTCAGGTTTTCAGAGTTCACTAATGGAATCCAGATTGTAATGTTCTCCCTTTAAACCAAGGTTTTGATTTCAATTTCGGGATATGCGTGGTTACACTTCTGTGAAAACGAATGCTGAATACGCACCTGTAAATCAATCACAACATATTCGGAACTCTAGGCAGAATAACGTGTAGCAATGAAACAGATGACTCTGACATTGCAAGTGTTTAAATACCAACTTCCTAATATATTTGAAGTAGAGAATCCTTATGTGGAATAAGTGCTAGTGTTATGATTGTTGTAAAGAAGTGAATTATCTAATTAAGTCCACAGCTCTCTAGTTAATACTGCTTGCTTCTGTTTGATTTAATTCATTAATCACTTGTTGGTTAATTGAGCGTGTTGCTTTTTTCCTTGCTTCAGTCATTGCTTACCATCACTCTACTAGCTGCTTTTTTCTAACATGTCTTAAACTGATTTGTTAATTAATTGAGTTGCTGGTTTGTGTCTTAAGAACGTTTTTGTGGGTTATTGGAGTATGGTCTAATGCTGGTCTGCTATGAGTGAATTGGGAACATTTGTGTGTCTTTTCACTGCTGTATTATAGTAATTTGATGAATATTTCTTTAAAATTTTTACGTGGTTTATATTTTTCATTTTGCGATTGCTTATTTGGTTTATAGGCATATTGCTTTCCCCAAACCAATGTTAGGTTAATCATTGCGCAACCTTAGTTCAGTTGTCAATTTTTGACCCTCTCCCCTAATCAAATAAATTACCAGCCCTTCTTCCTCTTTCTCAACAAGTTCTAACAAATTTTCTTCTTGCTAGTCCATGTTAAGAGCAAAATTTTCTCATGGGTAATCGTTAAATCGCTGAATTTTGGAAGATATGGAGGAATTATTGAAGAACCAAGTCTTTGCAACACATGCAACAGCTGCTACTGGCTCAGTGGCATTAGGCTCGGCTCTCGCTTATCCTCTTGATACACTTAAAGTGCTCGTTCAGGTTTACTAGTTATCCTGTTTGTGTTCTCTTGCATATACTCGTACTGTTGACTGTTTCTGTATAAAGGTGTACATTTACGTTCTTGGACATTTTCCAGGTTGGTTCAGGTCCTGATGGACAATTGACCCCACTGCAGGTGTTGAAAAGAATTCGATCATTATCTGGATATTCAGGTAGTTACTTCTTCAACTTCACTTTCAGTTTTTCTTTAGTTTCCTATTGATATACTTAGTTCCATGTGTTATTATATATAGATATTGATATAAATATATTTTTCTATCTCTGTTGTTTTTATGTGTTATTATATATAGATATTGATATAAATATATTTGTCTATCTCTGTTGTTTTTTTTCTTGTTGGTCTTTGTTTCAATTTTTCAGACTGTTGAATGTTAAAAATATAACTGACAAGTATGGTGGCCAGTAGTTAGAAGTAGTTACTCCTATTTAACTTTTGAAATGGAGCTGACATGAATTTTTTTGTCATCCTGATTGTTGTGGTTGTGATGAAGTTGAAATAGTGATAATTATAAATAGGAGTCTCTGATCCCTACTTATTGAATAAAGAGGACCCCTTTTCTCTATAATGTCTGAATAGGGTCATAATGAAATTATCCTTGATATTACAACTCCCTCTATTTCTTTTCCTTCTTTCTCGCTCCACAACCCTATCTTTATATTTACCTCTCTCTTTCTCTCCCCCTCCCGCGCCCATTTAACCGTTTTATTATCTTTCTTATACCCCTTCTCTTTTTCGTTCTTAGTCACTCACCTATCCATCTTTTCAACTTTCCATTAATAGAAGAGGACCTAATGGCAAGCACTTCATGGTTTCTTCTCTTCCTCTTTTGTAGCCATTTATGTAATACCAATTTTGACCAATAATGATTCACCCACTTATTTGCCATTGTAGAAAGCAAAATCACTATTAGCTTAAGAGAAATGAAGCCCTTAATAGGCATTACAAAATATGACATATTGGATCAACTGTCCCTTTAGCTCAAGAGCAAATTGTAACATATTCCAATGAATTTTAGATATTTACTTTTTATTTCCTTACTAGTTGTGTTTTTATATTTGTTCTTTCTTTCTCAAGAGGAATTTTTGCTCCAGACTTATCTCAGGTGTTTTTTCTTCAATTTTTCATGTGTAATTTATTATTGACCTTTAAAATAATGAATTATATTAGAAAAAAGAAGAGGTCTTTAAACAAATAAGTGACTCATAGACCCTCTTTATTCAATAAGTGGAGATTAGAGACTCTTATTTATAATTGCCCATTAAATTAATGCAAGGATATTTCTAACAAAATGATGAAGTCAAGGTGTTAGTTGGACAATCTTCCTTGGAAAAGAATGTAACCTTGTTTTGTAATTTTATTGTGCCTGCCAAAACTCTAGAAGCAAAATTTAACCAAAAAAGCATTGGCGTAAACTTGGTTTCTTGCAGAAATTCCTTTAATTAGACTATGGTTTTGAAGGCTAGTTGATGCTTAGAAATTTGCTGTTATTAGCAACTGAAATATGCTTATGGACATGCTTATTGCTTCATTGGGTTCATGCTTCCTTGTACTAGTTTGGCATCACTATTTATTTCCTATAAAAGAACTTCCCAGTTTCATCATACAAAACTTGTAACTGATGCTTTAGGCTTGTATAGTGGTTTTGGATGGTTCGCTTCTGGGAGAATTCTTGGTGTTGGAGCCCGCTTCGGAGTCTATGAGATCTTAACAACTTTCTATAAAGGTACTTACTTCTACTTTTCTTTGGTATATACACGACTTTTTTTTCCCCCCCTAAATTGCAGCTTCTTGGCATGCACATATCCATATATATAGAGACACACATGACACAGAAGAGAGTTAATATTTGATTTTAATTTGCAAAGTACAGTTCTTGTGCAGATCTCCAATAACTAGTGTAATGGAAAGTCAATGGAGAGGCTCTGTTAGAAACTTAAATGCCACAATGTCATAGGAGTAGCAAAATCAAATTTCAATGGTGTCTCTAGAAAACAATTGGAAACGTGGCTGGCTTTTACATAAAATTTTCCCCTCCTGTTTATTATGCTTGAGATCTTATATTAAATTCCATTAGAGCCATCGGCTATGATGGCATAACCACGTATTTAACCATCTTCATTCAACCTTCGATGTATATTTCATGGTTGAACATATAAAATTGGTTAAAAATGTCTTAAAAGAATTTATTATGAAAATGTAAGAATTACCAGACTTGATTTTCTGTAGTTTGCGAAGAATACTAACAGTGGATTCAATATGCTATTGCACAAGCTCAGTTTTCCATTTGTAACTTGGGAGTTTCAAACTTGACATAGATTTCCTCAAATCTTACATGCTACTGTTCTTATGTTCCGTTTCCCTCGATTATGTCTGTCAACTGCATGAGAGAGAACATAATTCCTTACATTCTTGTGCACTCTGTTGTTTGTGACACATGAATTACACACGAAATCATCATTGTGTTCACTTGGCTTAAATTATGTTGTATTGGACCAGCTTGTAATTTATGATGAAATCATTATTTTGGTTCTTAAGTAACAGAATGTAAAATTAAAAACCACTTTTGGTTATAAAACATGGGCTACAAGGTTGTAAATATGCCATACATTAAAAATCGAATTTCTATTCTATCTTTAACATATTATTGTGTTTGCATTGTCTTAGCCTGCCTTCTTATTAACATTTTGTGTTTGAATGAGTACATCGATGCTTATAGAATTTAGTAGGTTTAAATCATGTAAGGATTTACTTGACGTGGGTAAAAAATCGCATAGTCAATGTCTGTGTTTTCTTTGCTATATTGACTTCTCTTTGAACATAATGCAATATTAGTATTTTATACTGAATTCACAAGCTCTATGTCAAAATTTATTTACTTATTCCTGATTAGAGCCGTCATAAGTGTAATTATGCCAATCTTGAAATACTACGTCTAAAGAAGAAAGGGACCTGGAAGTCCTTGTAAATCTGAAATTTTACTTTTATTTCATCAGGTACAAAGTTTGTTTCCTGTCATAATTGTGATAGAACCTACAGGGGAGAGGATGACTTAGAGAATGAGAGGGACATTAGGAGAAGGGATAAATCGGCAGTGTAGAAGGTGCATTCTAG
>JAOTBA010000009.1:20825481-20836070 GCA_025629845.1 Erythroxylum squamatum
TGGAGAGAAACAAAAGCAAAAACGAGAAGTTAACAAAGGCGGAGAGAAACTCCAAGACAAAAAGGAAAATAAATCAAGCAAAAACGAGAACTTACCACAGCTGCAGAGAAACAAAAGCAAAAACGAGAAGTTAACAAAGCTGGAGAGAAACTCCAAATGTTGAAGAAAACCGTAGGCCATCTATACACACAATAAAACGTGGATGAAAGTCGAAGGAAAAAACGCAAAGACAAAAAGGGAAAAAATCAAGCAAAAACAAGAACTTACCAGAGCTGCAGAGAAACCAAAGCAAAAACAAGGAAAAAGGAAAAAAATCAAGCAAAAACGAGAACTTACCAGAGCTGCAGAGAAACAAAAGCAAAAACAAGAACTTAACAAAGCTTGAGAGAAACTCCAAATATTGAATAAAACCGTAGGCCATCTGTACACACAATAAAACCTGCATGAAAGTCGAAGGAAAAAACGTAAAGGCAAAAAGAAAAACAAAATCAAGCAAAAACGAAAACTTACCGTAGTTGTAGAGAAACAAAAGAAAAACGAGAATCGTATCTATACCGCAGCCGATAAAACCGTAGGCCATTTGTACATACAATAAAACCTGAATGAAAGTGGAAGGAAAAAACGCAAAGACAAAAAGGGAAAAAAAAAATCAAGCAAAACGCAAAGGTAAAAAGGAAAACAAAAACACAGGTGCAGAGAAACAAAAGAAAAAACAAGAATCGTACGAAAGAAGCGGAAAGGAAAACTTACCACAGTTGGAAACAAAGAACGAGAGAGGAGCAGAGGAAAGCAAGGGCGGAGAGCTAAAGGAAGAGAGAGCAAGCTTTGCGGAACTCTAGGTAAAGGGAATGAATGAATGAATGGAAGAGGGAGAGGAATAAAAAAGACACAACATTCAATGAACAATTATAAGCCGTCAGATTAAAGGGACGAGCGAGATGGATCGAAAGACACAACATTCAATGAACAGATAGTAATAATAAATACACAACATTCAATGAACAGATATAAGCCGTCAGATTAAATGGACGAGCGAGATGGATTAGAAGACACAACATTCAATGAACAGATATAAGCCGTCAGATAAAATGAACGAGCGAGATAGATTGCGTGGTCGTCCATCCCAACTCGACCTTAATATATATACTTAGTAAAAAAAGGTCCGATAAAAGACTGCGCAGTGTGCTAGTTTAATAACTAATAAAGAAAGGTAACTGTATAAGACAAAAATAGAAACTCAAACCCAAGCACGTAAAAATTGGAGAGGGAGAGTCGAATCGAACAAAGCGACACCTAACCCTGTTTTCCTTCTTCAAAAAACGCTCCTGGAATCCCTATTTTCTTTTCACCTTCTGTCAAAAGCTCCACCATCCCTTTAGAGATCTTGGAATATATCTAGTCCCCGCCGTCGCCACTCTCCTCCTTGACTCCATCAGTACCACTCTTAACGCCCTTCTTCCTCTTTCCCAACAATTTCTATAACAATTATCTTCTTTCTAGTCCATGTTAAAAGAAAAAATTCCTCATGGGTAATCGTTAAATCTCTGAACTTTGGAAGGTATGGAGGAATTATTAAAGAACCAAGTCTTTGCAACACATGCAACAGCTGCTGTTGGCTCCGTGGCATTAGGCTCGGCTCTCACTTATCCTCTTGATACACTTAAAGTCCTCGTTCAGGTTTACTAGCTATCCTGTTTGTGTTCTCTTGCGTATACTCGTACTGTTGGCTGTTTCTGTATGAAGAGGGTATATATTTATGTTCTTGGACATTTTCCAGGTTGGTTCAGGTCCTGATGGACAATTGACCCCACTTCAGGTGTTGAAAAGAATTCGATCATTATCTGGATATTCAGGTAGTTACTATTTCAACTTTATTTTCAGTTTCTCTTTAGTTTCCTATTGATTTACTTTGTTCCATGTGTTATTATGTATAGATGTTGATATAAATATATTTTTCCATCTCTGTTGTTTTCCTTGTTGGTCTTTGTTTCAATTTTTGAGACTGTTGAATGTTAAAAATATAACTGACAAGTATGGTGGCCAGTAGTTAGAAGTAGTTAATCCTATGTGATTGTTAACTTTTGAAATGTAGCTGAGATGGATTTTTTTGGGTCTTCCTGATAGTTGTGGTTGTGATGAAATTAAACCAGTGATAATTATAAATAGGAGTCTCTGATCCCTACTTATTGAATAATGAGGACCCCTTTTCTCTATAATGTCTGAGTATGGTCATAACGAAATTATCCTTGATATTACAACTCCCTCTATTTCTTTTCCTCTTTTCTCTCTCCACAATGTTATCTTTATTTTTACCTCTCTCTTTTTCTCCCTCCCTCATGCCCGTTTAACCGTTTTATCATCTTTCTTATATCCCTTCTCTTTCTCGTTCTTAGTCACTCACCTCTCGATCTTTTCAACTTTCCATTAATAGAAGAGGACCTAATGGCTAGCACTTCATGGTTTCTTATCTTCCTCTTTTGTAACCATTTATGTAATACCAATCTTGACCAATAATGATTCACCCAATTATTTGCCATTGTAGAAAGCAAAATGACTATTAGCTTAAGAGAAATGAAGCCCTTCATAGGCATTACAAAATGTGACATATTGGATCAACTGTCCCTTTAGCTCAAGAGCAAATCGTAACATCTTCCAATGAATTTTAGATATTTACCTTCTATTTCCTTACTAGATGTGTTTTTATATTTGTTCTTTCTTTCTCAAGAGGCATTTTTGCTCCAGTCTTATCTCAGGTGTTTTTGTTAAAGTGTTCATGTATAATTTATTATTGAAATTTTAAAATAATAAATTATATTAAAAAAGAAGAGGTCTTTAAACAAATAAGTGACTCAAATAGCCTCTTTATTCAATAAGTGGAGATCAGAGATCCCTATTTATAATTTCCCATTAAATTAACGCAAGAATATTTCTAACAAAATGATGAAGTCAAGGTGTGTGTTGGACAATCTTCCTTGGAAAATAATGTAACCTTGTTTTGTAATTTTATTGTGCATGCCAAAACTCTAGAAGCAAGCTTTAACCAAAAAAGCATTTGTGTAAACTTGGTTTCTTGCAGAAATTCCTTTAATCAGACTATGGTTTTGAAGGCTAATTGATGCTTAGAAATTTGCTGTTATTAGTAAGTGTAATATGCTTATGGACATGCTTATTGCTTCACTGGGTTCATGCTTCCTTGTACCAGTTTGGCATCACTATTTATTTCCTATAAAAGAACTTCCTAGTTTCGTCTTAAAAACTTGTAACCAATATTTTAGGCTTGTATAGCGGTTTTGGATGGTTCACTTCTGGGAGAATTCTTGGTGTTGGAGCCCGCTTTGGAGTCTATGAGATCTTAACAGCTTTCTATAAAGGTGCGTACTTCTACTTTTCTTTGGTATATGCATGACCTGTTTGTTTTCCTAAATTGCAGCTTGACATGCACACATCCACATATATAGAGACACACCTGACACAAAAGAGGGTGAATATGTGATTATAATTTGCAAAGTACAGTTCTTGTGCATATCTCCAATAACAATTGTAATGGAAAGTCAATGGAGAGGCTCTGTTAGAAACATAAATTCACATAGGAGTAACAAAAATCAAATTTCAATGGCGTCTCTAGAAAACAATTGGGCACATGGCTGGCTTTTACATAATTCTATTTTTTCCTCCTGTTTATTATGCTTGACATCTTATATTAATTTCCATTAGAGCCATTGGCTGTGATGGCATAACCTCGTATTTAACCATCTCCATTCAACCTTCGATGTATATGTCATGGTTGAACATATAAAATTGGTTAAAAATGTCTTAAAAGAATTTATTATGAAAATGTAAGAATCAACAGAGTATATTTTCTGTAGTTTGCGAAGAACTACTAACAGTGGATTCAATATGTTATTGCACAAGCTCAGTTTTTCATTTACAACATGGGAGTTTTAAACTTGACATAGATTTCCTTGAATCTTACATGCTACTGTTCTTATGTCCCTTTTCCCTTGATTATGTCTGTCAACTGCATGAGAGAACATAATTCCTTACATTCCTTATCTGTTGTTTGTCACATATGAATTACACACACAAAATCATCATTTTGTTCACTTGGCTTAAATTATATCTTATTGGACCAGCTTGTAGTTTAAGATGAAATCATTATTTTGGTTCTTAAGTAACAGAATGTAAAATTAAAGACCACTTTTGGTAACAGAACATGGGCTACAAGGTTGTAAATATGCCGTACATGATGAAATCGAATTTCTATTCTATCTTTGAACATATTATTGTGTTTGCATTATCTTAGCCTGCCTTATTAACTTTTTGTGTATGAATGAGGTACATGCATGCTTATAGATTTTAGTAGGTTTAAATCATGTAAGGATTTACTTGATTTGGGCAAAAAATCACGTAGTCAATGTCTTTGTTTCTTTTACTAGATTGACTTGTCTTTGAACATAATGCACTATTAGTATTTTATACTGAATTCACATGCTCTATCTCAAAATCCATTATTTATTCCTGACAAGAGTAGTCATAAACGTAATTATGCCAATCTTGAAATGTTACATCTAATGAAGAAAAGGACCTGGACTCTTATTTCATAAGGTACAAAGTTTGTTTTTCTTTCATAATTGGCTGCTTTTTCCTTGCCTCAGTAGAAGATTTATGGAATTTTACAGTTGAAGAGGCTGTTCCTGTTGAAATACTAAGATTTATTTGTATTCTTTTCTTCAGATTACTAACTATTCTATTCCTTTGTCTCTTACTGGGAAGCCGCTTCCATTCATTTATATGAACTCCGGATCTTAATATTTTCTGCTAGTCAAAATGATTATGCTTTTTCATGAAAAATGCCCTGTTTCCTTTACTTTTGTTGAGAAGTGCACTGATAAAATGAAGAACACATGAACAATCAAAACTTTACCAATGCAGTCTACAAAAGCAAGTGGTTCACTAGCATTTATGTGTGATGCCTTATTAAATGTAAGCAAGCACTGCATTGACAAATTTCAACTCTTAGTCTTGGGAAAATTCCTTTTATTTCTGGCAGATGGTCGTGAAGATAACTATGTGTATGTCTCTGAGGCTCTTATGGCAGGAACAGTGGCTGGTGCTGTAGAGTCACTTTTAAGCTCACCCTTTGAACTTGTTAAACTACGTTGTCAGGTTTCCACTGCATCTCGTATTCGGGTTTCTAGCCCTCTTGCGGAAAATAAAGCTGTTACACCCATGATTGCTAAACTTCTACATGGATATACGCCAGATAAGAAGGCATTGAGCCAATCTCTTGCCCTTCTGACCACCTTAACCGCCAAGCATCCGAATTTGTCTGGTCCCTTGCAAGAATACCCCTGGATGATGACTGGGTCTGGGAGGCCACCACCTGTATCTGATGTTCGGAAACCATCTAATATAACCTCTTTGGAAGGATTGGGTACATTTTGGAGAGGAGTGCGGTCAGGAATTGCTCGAGATTCTGTTTTTGGTGGGATATTTTTTGGCAGTTGGCAGTTCCTGCACGAAGCAATGCTTATCTGGAAGGCAGTTGGGATGGATCCTGAACCCAGGTCATAATTTGATCATTGATACAAAATCTGTCATCAGTTCCTGCTCTAACACTGAAAATAATTCCGGATAGAAACTAGCTAATCTGCCTTCAAAAATAGCACAGTGCATTTAAATGTCTGCAGAAACTACTAGATTAATTATCTGTACCCCCTCAAGGCCACAAAAGAGACATATGTTTGTGCTCTTTTATTAAGTTATCATCTGAGCCTTATCCATACATCGTACAGAAGCATTCTGAAGTTCCCTATTTACATGTTCCCAAATATTTGAACTAATAATCCATCAATCATTGTGTTTGATCAAGCATTAAATTGGGATAGATTGCATTAATTGTGCAAAGCTTCCTCAACTTGCTTCTTATTTATAATATCACTAGGCTTCCTCAAACTGCCCATTTATAATATCACTGTATATCTGGAACTTTTGTATGTATCTTTCAGTTGCTTGGCTTAGCAACTTTCATAGTAGCAGAAGAGCACTATGTGGCATTAAATGCAACCTTGTTATAAGTTTCTATATCTGTTTGATATCTTAGTGTTGTGCTGATTCGGAATGTTCTGTTGATGTTGGTTAGCGTAGTGGTGCTTGTGATTGTTAATTCACACCTGTGACCTAGTCCGTTGTGTTGTAGATACTCGCACTAAAATAGATACTGCATTAAATTACTGTAATGCCGTTTTCTTGGAATTATCTGTTTTATATTGTGAAGAGCTATTACCTACTCTTTCAAGGTGGCTTCTATATGATCCTTAAATAGCAGCTTTAACCAGAATGTCAGTACTTTTATCATCTTTGGTGTGAAAAGGTTCCTCTCCTATGACCAGGTCTGATGAAGAAATTGGGCCGCTTTCTCCATTAGCAGTTAGCCTTGCAGCTGGGTTTTCTGGTTCTATGGCTGCTGCTGCATCTCATTGTTTTGACACTGCCAAGAGCCGATCAGAATGTATTGTGCTGCCCAAGGTATACTTCGTTCTAGAAAGTAGTTTGCATTTGCATTTTATTTCAATTTTGATTATTATGTTATTTTCGATGAAACCCTATGCAAAGCTGCAGTGTTGATTGATACTTGCCCATTATTTGATGTATACTATCACCATTTTGTATGTTTTTGTTTTTGCTGTATCTCTAGTTACATCATGCTGCATTACCTTTGTATACACATTTGGCAAGGAGGTGCTGTTCTGCCTATATGAGTTTGAATAGCAGATTAGGAGGTTCCCTAGAAAAGAGTAGGGAAATGAAAAGCACAATAAAAGCTGAATAAAACTGTGCTTTATGTCCATTTATAATTATGTTAGTTTGCCGCCTGAACAAGATGGACACAAAACAAACGTTTCTTCTACTCGGTTCTTATGTCGTTTTCCATTTCCCTACCCTTATATACAGTACCTCCTAATGTGCTATTCACAATGCTAATAAGTTGCATTTTAAAAGGTTTGAAATTTAGTTGAAAAAACTTAAAAGGTTTAACACTGATGTGAATAAATTTGAGACAAAATGAGTTATCTTTTTAAGAAATGAAAACATTTGATTGTCTTATGAATTAATATATAATAGAAATAGATTTTTTTCTGTGTCCAGTTTGTTTCAGTGGAGAGGAGGTTATTGAAATGGAATCGTCCAGGTAAAAGGTTGGAGAGACTTACAGGCATTCATCCTGCAGATCGGAATCTGTTGTTCCGTGGCATCTGGCTGCGAATAGCACGTAGTGGGGTAGCGTCATTTGCAATTGTTGGTGGTTATTATTTGGCTGTCAATTACCTTGGTGAAGGTTGATTTGAGTGAACAGAGTGAATTGTACTGATGTATCACTGATCTCACATCCCTAATTTAGAGTAGAAGGCGAGCTGATGATTATCCATGCAATATTAAATGTTTCTTTACACTTTATCATGTTTCTTTTGATATAATATTAGTTAGTTGGCTTCTCAATGGTATGCATATGTCCTCCCTCCAATTTCTCTTTGATAAAATATCTATCAAATTTAATATGATTTGTCTTATCATATTGAATAACGTTATGAGCAATATTAACTTTATTGGTTGATTTGTTGTCACAGTAGATTTTGATAGGACTTGTCCACTTACTTTCAAGTCATCTAAAGTAGATCTTCAACCATAACAACTCATATAAGTCTTGAGCAATTGTTCTAAATTCTTATTATGTTGATGATCTAGCCATAACTGATTTGTTTGTTGCCCCTCTAAGTTACTAAATTGCCTCCAAGGAAAATGCAATAAACTATGATTCATCTTTGGTCCACTTTAGATCCTCCATAGTCTATATTAGAATAGGCTTATAGGGAGAGATGATTATTCCTCTTAAACAAAATTCTTTTTCCTTGGATTGTCTTTTAAATAATGCAGCACCCTATATAGATGTGATTCTCTCATATCATAATTTACTAATTAAAGAATTTAAAGTTTATTTTACTTTATCAGAATTTATTAATTTACGAAAAATTGGACAGTTAATTAATAAATTGATATGTTTTTAATAATAAGAGTTATTGAACTGAAAAGTTAAATAATTCAATGATTCAAGATTTTTACGTTTGAACAGACTGAATTGATTGAATTTCTTAATCATTGGAATATAATATTTATTAAGATAGTCTCTAGATCCTATAAATTATTTCATAGGTAATATGATTGAAGTTTATGTAATAACTAATATGACATCATCTCTTTGGTGCAGTAGTAAACAAGTTACACATCAAGTAGGTTTGTAAAGAAACCTTTATATATAGAAAAAGGTTTCAGCTATTTGGCTCTTCTAATATTTAAACATTAGAGATACAATTTTGTCCAACGTCAAAGAATTTAATATAAATTAATTCTAATTTAGGTTGAGTCCGATTTTTTTTTCAATTTTTAATTGTTCGAATCGAATTCAGTTCAAATTGTTCGAATCGACTCCAAGCTAAATATATTAAATGTACTAAATTAAAATGACTTTATTTTATTAATTAAATATTTTTTAAAAAATAGGTATAACTTGAATTTAATTAAATTTCAACCGAATTAAATCGGGTCGAATTTAAATTATAAAATTTGGATTAAAACTCATAACATAAAATTTTCTAACTCCAGCTCTCCTAAATTAAAATTTACCAAAGACTACTAGTATCATAAACTGTCAAGACCAACAAGAGCTCCTGGTCAAAGAATAAAAGTGCTGATTGTCCCTGACCTATATGAAACCTGTTGCAACAAGTTAAAGTGTAAAAGAACTGATTGTCCCTGACCTAGATGAAACCTGTTGCAACCAGTTAAAGTGTAACCTTCGACACTCTCCCTCACAAATAACTTGCGTCCAGTCAGTAGGTTCCCTAGAATCCCTACACACATCTTCCCCAAGTAAAAGCTGGAAATGCCTAATCGTGCACAAGTCAACACAAATCCAACCAATTCAATATTTAGGTTGGATACTTCCCTTTCTGTTTGTCAATTTCCTTGGGCAAGAACTCAAGCTATTTCCTAGAAACAAGCAGGAAATACCCACCACCTGTCCACAACAACCATTAGAGTATCCAAATTCTAAACCAAATGGAATCTGCCCCAAGTAGCTTTATTCATGGATAGCCAGTTTTTAACACTCTAGACATAATCATCATCCTTCTTTTTCCCTTTTAGATAAAGTTAGTATATAATTAAAAACAGTCTCTTTACAAGTCTTTATTCTTCACCGCTCATCTCTAACTCCACCTCTTAACCATATCTCTTAAAACTTCTGCTTAATCTTCTCCTCCTAGTTTTCCTCGAACCCGAGGTAGCCATATATAGATTGTGCAATATTATTTTTCTTCTGCTTCTTGCTATAGCCTTAGAAACTAACTCCTGGTTGTCCTTTTGTGTGTTGTGTAAAGAGAGAAGATAAAGCAAAGAAGGCTCTTTTTCGGTTGATGGGAAAACATAAGGGAGGAAAGGACGAGCTGGAGAAGATTGTGAAGACGCCCATTTCTTGCTTGTCATTACTTGCGGTCAGCTTAGCAGGAGGGCTAGTTCTTGGCTGCTGGGAGTATCAATATCACCCAACAAACACACAACAATGGATGGTGCCCGTTGGTTTGATTCTGATGATCACGCCTATGCTCATGGGGTTTGTTGCGTTGGCCTCTGAATTCTGCAGTCCCGAAGACGAAAACATCTCAGGAACGAGTCGTCGTGCTGTTCAAGTACACGACTCAGTTAATGAAGTTAAGAAATGCAGAGTAATCTAGTGTGATCTAGTTCAGATGTCATTTTTTCTGCTACTCCGCCGCGAGCAAAACCTGTAACA
This sequence comes from Erythroxylum squamatum, assembly GCA_025629845.1. NCBI lineage: Eukaryota > Viridiplantae > Streptophyta > Magnoliopsida > Malpighiales > Erythroxylaceae > Erythroxylum > Erythroxylum squamatum. Next base: position 20,835,332 of record JAOTBA010000009.1, read on the forward strand.
AAACATTAACAGTAAATAAACTAAATTTCTCGTACGCTTCTCGATATTATGATCAAAATAAACAGAAGAAGAATATTGCCTTCGCCAGTTTGTAGTTTGCTCTTCGATCTTATTCTTAGGAATCACTCAACTGTCGTTCATGTACACTACCCATAAGCAAAGGTCGAGGGCTACAACTTCAACTCTCCAATTAAATAGCCAGAAGGTGAAAGTCATCATCACATTAAGATTTTAAGCTTCAAGTTTCGACAAGTACGATGGCATATTATGATGATATCATTTTCTTTATGTATTAGGAATTATACTAGACTATTGCAACTTGGAATAAATAAATTATTTTAATAATTTTTATTAATAAAAATCATCATTATCATCGTCATCATCACTCAGTCCGAAATTCTGCAATGAAGTAGGGTCTGGGAAGGTCCGATAGTACGCAACCTTACCCCTACATGGTAAAGAGGTTGTTTCCGATATATCCACATGCAAATGAGATAATATAAAAATGATGCAGGTAACAGAAACAATTCATAACACATAAAAATAAATAAAAATACAAGTAACGGGGAAATAAAAGCATTAAATAGAAATAATAATAAAAATACCCAAATCTCAATATATAGCTAAAATAAATGCAAATAACACTAATAATACTAATCACAAATAATAGTAGTAGTAGTAGTAGTAGTAGTAGTAGTAGTAGTAGTAGTAGTAGTAGTAGTAGTAGTAGTAGTAGTAG
>JAOTBA010000009.1:20862182-20877163 GCA_025629845.1 Erythroxylum squamatum
TTTTTCTGCAAACATTTTCCGATGATTCAGAACTCTTAAACATATGTTACGATCATTTTTAATTTGTTTAAATTGGAATCAAATTTTAATTAGTTCTTCAACTGTTATTCGCCGCGATTTGTACGACATTTCAGCGATTAAACAGGATCCATTTGGTAAATTTGGCAAAATTGGCAATATTCAAACAATACAACACAACCTATTACCGACGGTTCGGTCGGCAGTTTGAACATACTTTTGCCGACGGACCGTCGGCAAATGACAATCCTCACTTCCGACGGTCGGTCGGCAATCAATTTTCAATTTGCCGACCGACCGTCGGCAAATAGCATTCTTCACTTCCGACGAATCGGTCGGCAATCAATCCTCAATTTGCCGACGGTTCGGTCGGCAAATGAAACTGATGACGCTGACGGAACGGTCGGTAAACAAATCGATCTGTACCGACGTTTCGGTCGGAAATATTTACCGACCGCACAATAAATGGTCGGTAAAAATTAGCGACTGTGCTATCGCCGACCAACGTCTCGGTCGCCCACTTCGGTCGGTAACTAATATTACCGACCAAAAAAAATGCTATTCGGTCGGTAATATCGGTCGGTAAAGCCCCTTTTTCTTGTGGTGATATATCATATTGACTTTGGTTAAGTTCCTATTGGGTTGTACTATTAATACATTATGTGACCATCTCTTAAGTCTCATAAGACTTAAGAGTGTATATGACCTTGCCTTGAAAGAATTCTTGACTTAGAATCATTAATAGTTATAAACCCACCTAATATCACACTTTAATACACACTACATAATAAGGATCCTAAAATCATGGAAGTTCATCAATAAGTCATGCATCATATTGTTTTACCCATTGAACCTCCTTCACGAGATCTCTAATTATAGATTCTTCCGTAGATGAATTTATTATAGGTTTTAGACCTATCTCCCTTGATGATTTTATGACTCAACTCTAAGAAAGATCTTTAGTTAATTGGTTTGCAAAATTCTTCTTGAAGTTTAATAACATTCAAAGCCACAATTTGATGATTACAAGTTTCGTTACTAATCTATATCTTACTTAAGCATGATTATTCATTTTCTTATTATTATGTGTTTATCTTAATAAATCAACAAATTTAGATTCTTAACGTAAAAATATAGTTAACAAAAAATTATTTAACATTGGAAATTCATATAATACATGTAACATCTAAAACAATTAACTCTTCTATTGTACTTCTTAAAATAATAGTTTGTTTCAAATATTTTCAAAAATAGTAACTACTCCTCCTAACATAAATATATAACTAGTAGTTTATTTAATGTTAACATTACTAATTATCTATTATATATCATTATATCTTTTAATTATATTATGAATTCCTAGATATGTTTAAAATAATCTATTATTCCTTTTAAATATATTTTTTTAATGCATTCAAATTTTCTTTAATATGATTTTGTATATATATACAGAACCTACTTATTGTATATGATATGTTAGGTCTATTTCTATTGGCTAAATATAAAAATAATCTATCATATATGAATTCAATTGTAGAAATAAGTTTAACTATATTTTTCTTCAAATGTATGTTGGAATCATAAAAAATATAAACATGTTTAGTTTTAAAATAACCATACTTTTTAAATAATTTTTAGTAGGATTTATTTGCTAAAAATTATTTATTTTCTATTTCTAATTTGTTTCATTACTAAAATTATAGATGTAGATATAAGATCGTTCCTATAAAAATTTATATAAAGAAAATTTTTGATGTCACCAACAATATTTATAATTGTAACAAAAATTAGAATATCATCTACATACAAACATAAGCTAAAATATTCAATACCAATCATTTTATAATATAAAATTTATAAAAATTTTCAATCACAAAATCATACATCAAAATAAATTTGTCAAACTTTTTATGCCATGTTTTAATGTTTGCATTAAAACACATAAAGGACGTATTTGTTAAATAGCTGATAAGTTGTTTTTTAGTTGTTTGACCCATGTAAAAAGTTATTTATTTATTTGGTTATGAGCTGGTTGAGTTGGTTGATTCAACCTAATCAGTTAATTTTTTAAAGCTCCTTAAGTGTAGTGTTTGAGGTTAGTTATTTGCATAATGACAATATTACCCTCTACTTTACCCTCAACTTTTGCTCTGTGTGTTTTCAAGCGTTTTTTTATCGTACAAATATGTTGTGAAGTTTAGAATAATATAATAAAGGAGTTAATTAAACTCTTTAATCTTTATTTAATTTTATAATATTAGTTTACATTTAAAAAATACTATAGTATTAAATTTTTGAACATAAAGAGTCACATCAAATTGATATTTTAGTATATAACTACTATATATCGTATCAGTGTCATATTATAATTATAGATATTTTTAATTTATTAAATAATAAAATTCATACATATTATATATAAAAATACTAATATGATATAACTCGCTATATCATTCATATTAATAGAGAATTTAAAGTTAGATTATTATTATTATTAAAGTTATAAACTTAATTTTGTAAAATTAAATATCTAAAATCTAAATTATTATAAGAATATTCAACAAAATATTAAGAAATATAATATTCATGCCTTTATAATTTTAAAAAAAAATCATACTATGATAAGTCATTTTACACATCAACAACTAATACTAAATAGGTAATTTTATCAAACATCTTTAATAAACAACTGATGTTATCCATTGGCCAAATCAGCTATTAGCTAACCGCTGATAAAATCAGCTAACAGCTAATGCAATCCGCTATTTGTCAAACAGAGCCAAAGATAGTAACATTATAAATCCCTCAAGTTGTTTCATATTAATTCCTTCTTCAAGATCTCCATTTTAAAAAAAGTTATTTGAACATCTATTTGATATATGCTAAATTATGTATATATCAAATCGATGTTATTCAAGAAATAAAGTAAATGTGTATCAAAATCATCTATACTTTCATTTTGTATAAAACCAATTATAACTAATCTAGCTTTATATTATCAATATTTCCATGAAGTTTCAACTATTTTCTAAATACACATTTTCACCCTATAACTATATTATCATATTGTAAATCTAAAGATACCCAATGTTGCTAACATTTTTGGACATCTTAAATAAAGATGGGAATGAATATGGAATAAAAATATTCAATAGATTTTTCATCTTACCCTATTAAGAAAACATAAGGAAATACTTAAGAGAAAAGAAATTATAAAAGGTCTTACCTAAAAAAATGAATTTGAGGTCTAATTATAAAATAAGAAAGATATTAAGCACCTTAATTTACCCACCTAAATAATTATCTAGGTCTAAAAAGGATTTGCAAATTTTCAAGATAAAATAAAAGAAAATAAACTTGCACGTAAGTTTAAAAGAAAAACATGCTAAGGCAATAAAATAAAACATGTGGTTGAGTACTTATGAGTTTGCTATTTTATCTAAGACTTATAAAATACCTAAAGTGTTGTTTATTACTCCCTCCGATTCATAATAAGTGTCGTTTTAGATACATTTTAATTATTCAAAATAAGTGTCATTCTTGACTTTGTATGCATGTTTATAATTTTACTTCCAAAATTAACCTTTAATTTCTCTCACATCTTAATTACATAGATTACACAGATTATATTTTCAAGGCACTTTAACATGTAATTAATAAGGGTATATCAGACACTTTATTAACTTTTTTAATAAGTGTGCATTCTTCTAAAATGACACTTATTTTGAATAGGAGGGAGTACTAGTCTATTGAAAATTGAGTGATTCAAATTAGAATCTTATAATCAAAATTAGATTCGTGTTAAAAATAATTCTTTGAATTAAATGAAGCATTAGAACCTTAACTCTGAGCCAAAATCACTAATCAGGGCAAAACTTGGTCCAGGTTGCAACATACAACTGCACGTACGAAAGCAGATAACCAGTATTGAGAAGAGTCTTAAGCATTAATATACATTGTAAGTTCAGCTTCAGAAATTTTCGTTACTTGGGAGTCTCAGTGTGTTGCTTGTAGCTGAACAAGTCATGTGGGTAATGCAACTGTCATGCTGCTGATGACCTCCTACCTGCATAATTTTCCTGGAAAACCTATCGGAAATTATTCAGCTATAAGACCAAACAAAAATTGCGCAAGTTGACGATCATCCCTCAAGATTATTGTTGATTAACTAAAGCTTCAGTTAAGGCCTCCAGACAAATTAGATTCTCTTCTTCCATATTCCTTCTGACTATAGAACTAAGCAAGATATTGACATCTACAATTCTACACTGATTACAAAAGCAAGCCAAGATCTAAGCACATAAACAAATGCAAACTAGCAAGTGGCAATTCATGCCCAGGCTTCTTCATCTCCTCTATTATTTACAATCCCATGGTTTCGAGTCTTCTTAACCGGTTTAGTCATCTGAAATACAGGGTGTCTGCACAGCCTCCTAACTCCTTTTCTCAGACTAAACCTGTCCCCATTATTGCATTCGTCTTTAAACCCATTTCCTAAGTTTCCCATGTTGGACAAAGAAGCAGGACTGCTACCTGAAGTGGATTCAAATTTCTCTTCCCCATCTTTCTTTGGAAGGATACAATGCTTTTCCTTGATATTGGATTCTACTCTATTCATAGTGGTAGACCTCAAAAATTTACCAGTGGCTGCTATCTCTGGTATACGGAACCCCGGAACAGTTTCAGAAGATCTTTTAGGATCCAACTGTGCTCGGCAGGTGTCACTCTTGATATTTGAGGAATTGGGAGATCCTGAGCGCAATCTAACCAGGGAAACCAATTCCTCTCTTTGCCAGAGGGTCCTTAAGATCAAAGTCTTGAGCAAGTTCATTACTTGTACAGCGTGAATCAGTGCTGTCAATGGATCAGCCATCTGCACCATAATCAAGAGGCATCATTGAGATATCTTTTGGCAAACAAAAAGAGTTCAATTGTTAGTTGTTAGAATTACAAATTTGCACCTGGTTAGACATTTCCTTATAATCCCTCTCTTAACAGTCAATTATTTCAGTAATCAACTATTGTATATTTTGTGTCGAATGCAGCATGTACCTCAGGCACTTTAGCTAGCTAGTCCTGTAGTAACCAACCACAAAAATGTACATCATACTAACAAGTTAACAAACCTGAGTCATGTTGGGAGCAAAAACCATAGCAATGTTGCGTGCATTCATCTTATTATACTGCTCATGTTCAACAACATCTGCCATTAAGTTGATAGCCCAATCAAGCAGCCCCGCTTCTGTTGGAGGAAGCACCCTGACAAGTTGAGTGCAGTCATCCTCAGTGTTAGAGTGCATCACTTGCTCTGGCGTGAGAGAATCAAGAATTCCTGAAGGTAGTTCCCTAAACCATGCCTAAAAAAATATGAGAAAGAACAACCGATCACTCCTTATGGAACAAAGAAGAAAACAAATTTAGTATTCTGTATCCAAACTTGTGAAATTAAGCAAACAAAAAAGGAAATCTTTGAGTAAGCAAAAGAAGAAATTTATGCGTTCGACTATGTTATTCTCGCTTACCTTAATCAAGCCTGCCAAGCAATGTACATCAATTCCACGTGGCACTACACCTTTGTTAAGCTGGTCTCTGACATACTCTTCTTGGCTATTCTCGGCATTAATCCGGAATATCCCCTCTGCCTTGATGTACACAAGCGAACATGAAAAACAGTATTAAGAGTTCTGCCTTAAGAAATAGTGTTGAAACTGAATGATCTATAAATTTTAAAACAGGAATTTGGCAATACCTTAAGGCCCCCTTCTACATACAGTCTATTTTGCATCATAAGGAGGATGGTGGGCACACTATTCCCTCGATCATCATAGGAACATTGCATTGAATTGGCAGAAACTCCAAATACTTTTGCGCTGAAAAGCGATTTAAGAAAGATATTAAGGCCAAATGAACAGTGACTACACAATACCCTCTACTAAAAACCAACCAACTGATGCAATTTGTTCAAATGACCACAGATCACTTAAAATTAGAAGACCAAGTGAGTGTCAACCTTTGTTCATCATGTTACAAAATGGAACCTCCATCTACAATACTGATAATGCAGTCCGGAATAAACACTAACAACAGAGCCATCTTCAAGGAATACACAAAAACACATGCATATAAAGCTCTAACTCAACCACTATTGCATGTAAATAAATTAGAACCAAAAAGATTAAATTCAAATAGAAAACAGATGAAGAACCAAAATTACCTGGCACTAGGCACTCTTCTGGGAACATCAGGTTCGATGTCGGTAGGCAAGCCAAGAAAGCCGTTAAAACGATCGAAGGTAACGTGAGATTCATGCCTGACCTCCGTAGGCCACCCAATATCCATTGAACATGCATCATTATCATCATCCTTCTCCACACTGCACGTGACCAACGACTTCCTCAACGCCGCCGCCAACACATCCAAAACACCGAACTGACTACTCCCACTCTCGCCGTCTCCATTACGCCGACTACGATCTCCGCTGTCGTATCCGGACGAAGAACTAATAAACCGGTTTCTGGAAGTGTCATTGTAATCGTCCTCTTCGTAGCACTCTTCCTCTTCCTCTTCCTCTTCTTCTTCTTCTTCTTCTTCTTCGCTCACGTGAAAGAACGGATCCGGAGGAGCGACGGAGCTGAACTGAGTGAGTCCGACGAGGCCACAGGACTTGGATCGGAAAAGCCGAGTCATGTTGTGTTGGGCGGGTCGTTATCTATGTTTTATTGCAGTTTCATTTAACAACTGGCGGGTGGGTGTGGTGTGGGTATATAATTGCCAGGGACCAAATATTAGGTTTTAAGTAATATATAATTATAATTAAAATAAACAAAACGTTAATTTTAATTAACCAATAGAATAAGAGAAAACAGGAAAAAAAAAAGTTAGAGGAATCAATCTTGTGTTACTTTAGAAATAAATAATGGAGACACGTGGCGATTACAAAACAATTTTTATTGGACTAATCTTGATAATTATATGAGAATTAATGATTTTGTATAAGATGTATTATTAAAATTTAATATATTTATTGTAATAATTAGTTTATTAAAATTTAATAATAAAATTCAATAATGTGCGGACGCAACTTTTCTTTCGTATTTTATAAAAAGATTATTTTCGTAATTCGAACATGTCAACTTTCAATTACAATTACAAAAGATTGTCCGTAGACGGTCCGGATATGTATTTATTTGTGTTGAAAATGATTGTTGTTTAAACTTTGTGATATTCTAATTAATGGTTTTACTTATGTTCTTTGTTGGGTTTTAACTTTTTTTAAAATTGATAACTCATATTTGTTATTTTTTATAATACATAATAATTGGTAAGTTATTAAATTTTAAACTTTATATTAAAAAACATAAAGTCGTATTAAAAAAACAAATAATGAACTATGTCTGGTTGGAGCATGTGTTGTGATTGTTTGTTTCTTACCATTAGGGGACAAATCGACTTACTTTTGAAACTATAATTTGGATCGATTTGTCTGAAACCTCACCAAGTGTTCCACGGGTGTTCTGTTCCGCCATTAATGGAACTTGGCCCTCATAACTTCTTAGGTCCAGGACTCATGATTCTTATCGAGAACACATATATATAAATGTACACGTATATGGTACCTTCCTTGAACCATAATTGAGTCACTGCAACAAGCTGGTTTCACGGTGGTTCACGGCTCTTCTTCATGGTCCCCAACCCCAAGTCGAGATACACATTCACATGCCTGTTTAATTGTATCTGTCTGAGCTTTAAATCGTAATTACAGTACCACTCAAACAATAGTACCGGTTTTTAAAATTCCGTAATATCCGATTAATTAAGGACGGTAAGTGGAGTGCTTTAGAACTGACTACGTACAGCTTTTACCATCAGCCCTTTGGAGTGACGTTCTGATATAGCATGGAAGTTGTCGAAGAAGCAATTAATCTTTCCTTATCGAAAGTGAATGGAAAACGATGGATTGTGGTTATAATTGCGATCGACCCCAACATTCCAACCAACTTCTTACCATCTGAAGGTTACTACAAACGCTTGCTATTAAAGCATCAAGTCACAGACAGATCGTGCATTGCTTTTTCATGCAAAACCAAACTTAAAGACCCAAAAGGTGGTCTCCGAGAGTTGCCTGAAATTACTTTCAAGCTACTCCAAGAATTTACATCTACCAGAGCAGAGCCCCACCGGGTGTGAAACGCCTTAACCAAGAGGCTGCTTGTAACGCTTTAACTAAACCACCAACTAAGAACAAGGGCACCTTAACGAAAGCATGTTTGATTAGTCCTAACAATTATTATCAGATTATTGAAGCAAGATGGATAGAATTTGTAAATATTAATTAAGTTCAATTTATTATTTAATTTTGAATTATCAATCTATAAAAATTTTTTTTTTTGAATTTTGAGAAACCTTAAATTACCAAAGAAACATCGAGAACAATGTACAAAGAATAGCAAACCTAGAAAAGTAAGACAAAAAGAAAATAGCCTTCCAGGCCACTGTCACAAATGCGCCAACATCACATGAACTTCAAGAGGAAACAGAGCACAAATTACAGCCTCAACCTACATTTAAATACGCCATCGCCTTCTCATTACCAAACAGAGCTGACCTTGCTTCCTATGCCCAATTATGACCTCTCTAACTAAGTTAATAGTGCAGTCCGCTAACTTATATTTATTCTGTTCCATTTGCTTGTAAATACGCCTATTTTGCTCCCGCCAGATGTGATATAGAACCATCTGAAAAGAGGTTCTAAGTATAACACAGTTCTACCTTCTCTCTGCATGAATAACCTCCTCTAGAACCTCATTCCAGTCTTAGGTAAAGTTTAGGAAGCCTATCATAGATAAGATTCGATTCCACACTGCTTTGGTATAATCGCATTCAAAAAACAGATGATTTCTATTTTCATTGACTAATTTGCACAGCACACAAATGGGGTCATAAGTACTGAACCACCTGTCCTTTGTTCTCAATCTGTTTTCAATAGTGAGCCACAAGAAAAAAGCTACTTTGGGGCATAATACCTGTTTCCAAACGAGCGCAGCCCATGGGACCTCTTCCATCAATCCTCTCGCAATGGCTCGTGCTGAAGAGGTAGTGAATTCACCGGATAAGGTAGCTGCCCAAAACGATTTGTCTGGTGTATTACAAAGGGAGAGACCGTGCATATAACTAGTAAGCAGGTGGCCAAACCGGTATCTATGCAAACGGTCACTCTCCCGAACAACCCATGCCAGAGTGGCATCCTTAGGAATGCGGTTGCGAATGCCGATTAAATCATCTCGGAGCCAGAGAGGACTCCGCATATGCCAATTGTCAAACCAGAAATATGTGCCCTCTCCATCCCCAATTCGACTCCTAATCAATGGATAGATCAATCCACACAATTTCAGTAAGCTTTTAAAAATCCATGAGTAATCATACCTCATTTGGAGATGTCAAAAGCTTTGGTTGGTAAAGCGGTAGGTCTGGACCCATTTGACCCACATGGCATCCTTATCTTCAAATAAGCGCCAAATTTTCTTCATGAGCAGGGTTTGTTGCATCTCTGAAAATGAAATAATGCCCAGACCCCCTTGCTTCTTCAGAACAACAACTTTGCTCCATTTCACTTTGGCGCCTTTACATTGTTAATACTTACCAGTTCATAAGAGCGCTTTAAATATCCTCTCCATTTCTTTGAACACTCTTTTTGGGGTAGTCATATGAGCTGCCCAATGTACATGCATGCTGTTCAGAACAGAGACAATTAAATTGACTCTGGACGCAAAGGAAAGGAAGCGGTTTTGCCAAGAGTTAATTATGGTCTTCAATTTCTCCAGCAAAGGCATAAAGTCAGAGAACCGAGGCTTGCCCGAGGTGATAGGAACTCCGAGATATCGAAATGGAGTACTCTGTAAAGTTAACCCAACCAAATGGCTAAGACCTTCTCGGTCTCACACATCTGAAGATACATAAAGGCCACTCTTCTCTATGTTCATGGTGATGTCGGACCATCGAGAGAAAGTGTTCATCAAATTCAGCATAATAACTAACACCTGCGGATCAGCTTTACATAAAAGAATCACATCATCAGCATAAATCAAATGAGAGAGGCGAAGATCCTTACAGTTATAATGATATTGCAAAAGCCCATTACATTGCACTATTTTTGACAACAATCGGGAGAGGCCCTCCATTGCAAGAGTAAATAAATAAGGGGATAGGGGATCCCCTTGTCGTATGCCTCTGTGAATCATGAAAGGCTTTGTAGAGATGCCATTAATCAGGACGCTCAAAGAGGGTGTTTGGATGCACTGAGAGATCCAGTGACAGAACCGAGGAGGTAAACCAATACACTGCATGCAGTCTTTCAAATAGTCCCAACCAAGTGTATCAAAAGCTTTATAAAGATCGATTTTCATGGCACAACTGTGTATCTTCTTACCTTATTGATACTCACTGAGCAGCTCCTGAAGTAGCAGAATATTATCACCGATGCTCCTCGACGGTAAGAAGGCTCCTTGCTCCTTACTTACCACCTCAGTCAAAACGCCTTTCAGACGCTCCGCTAAGAAAGATGCTATAATTTTATAAATTGTATTGCAGCATGAAATCGGTCTATAGTTAGTGATCCTCTCAGGCCTCTCCTTTTTAGGTATTAAACAAATGTAAGTGTGATTGATCTCCCGTAGCAATTTACCAGAAGAGAAGAACTCAAGCATGGCTTTAGTGAGTAACTGACCTGTGATAGGCCACGTATGCTGGAAGAATCCAGCCGAAAACCCGTCAAGTCCCGGTGCTTTTGAGTTGTTAAGGCGAAACAAGGCCTCCTTTATTTGCATAGCAGTAAACGGGGCATTTAACATGTCGATAGTGTCCTGGGAAGGAGTAAAGTTCAGCACGTGACGAACCCTAAACTCATTCCAGCTCTGATCTGTAGGACTACCTATGAGTTGAGTAAAGAAGGTCCGAACATGGGTAGACACTGCCTTTTGCCCCCTCTAGAAATTGTCGAAAATATGGATTAAATTCATTCTAGTTAAGAATTCTATATATACATAAAGACGATCTTATCAAGCTGGAAATTTGTAAATTTCTAGGAGTTTATCCACGGCTGCCTAGGAAGAGCTTATTTGGAAAAGTACGTGGAATATACTTCTTCATTATTGCGTCAAAGTAAGATTGCATGCCATTGAGAAACATTTTTTGCAATTAAGGTTTACTAAAATTAACTGCATCTTCTGACCTTTCCAAAAGTTCAAATTACTAAACAATTTTAGTAGTGTCAAGAGTTTATTATTGTTTATTTGTATTGAATTTATCTTTTTATTTTGATCTAAATAAAATTTTTAAGGCACTTTGATTAGTCAAATTGTCAAGAATTATTATTACGACTCTTCTTATTAAAAAATGTTTAATTGATTATGTTTTGTTATTTAACGTTATAGGGATTAATTTGACAATAGATAAGTGTCTTTAATTTTCTTGTCTCATAATTTAGTTTTTCAACTAAGCACTCAACAAATTTTGATCAAAAAAATTGTGAGCACTTTATTTAAGAGTTCTTTCAAATACTTGGTATGTGTTAGATCCCTAAGTTTAAATTACAGAATCGTGTGAATGTTGGTGAGCCTTAGCCGATGTTTGACACTTAAGATGATGGAACAAAACAAAGACTTGCAAGTAGGTAAGAAAAAGAGGCATTCATGTCGATAAGTTGGCATGTATTGGTGCACGTTGGTGAAAATATTTGACGAGATGCAAGATTCGGATATAAGACCAAAAGATAGCTTTGAATGGACCTTAGGTTGAAGGTTAGCTAGACCACATATATGAGGGAGATATGTGAGATCTCTAAGAACTTAATGTGTGCTCAAATAGAAGGACCATGACTAATGGACTTGACATGGGTAAGCATTGGACTGGACTAGTGTGCTATGAAAGGCTTCAGGCTTGGATCACTCAACATCAATGGATAGAGATTAAGGAAAAATCTTAGATGATGTGACAAATAAGATCATAGTAAATATACATCAATTCTAAATGATAATTACCACGTGGGAGGATCATCTGAAGATGGTGGAGCTCATCATGGATATGAATTTATCTTTTCTAATTAAAATGTAATCACTTATCTTGTTAGTTGTGATATAGCTAAATCCCACCAGATAAAGTTATATTTAGATAGGGGTATCATCCAATTAGTTATTGTGATGTAATCTGATAAGGATAGTGATGATCTAGTTAGTTCAGTTCAATTCGGATTATGAAGCCAGATATACTTATAAATAACTTATTTGAGGCTTGCTTTTAGGAACAGAGATTGAGAGGAAGGGAACACATTAAGAGAGAACATTTCTTTATATGCTTTATGAAAAGTAATAAATATTAGTTTTTACCGTAGCTTTTGTGTGTTTATTCTTGCTTATGATTATTTAATGCTTTTGTAGTATTCTTACTTGAGTCTGAGAGTAAACATTGCGAGAGTCATGAGGCTTTTTAGAACAAGGCTATGTTGGTCAATGAACACATGATTGAGTCTTGCTTAAATAAACCTAAGTGAGATTGTCATGCAAAGGAATAAGAATAACTTCAGTACAAGTTTGGTGTCTCGGAAAACCTTTGTACTAACTAGTATCAGAGCCAAAATATTGATAGTGGGTAGCAGCAATTTGACAGAGCACGTCAACATAGTGTAGGCACTCATAGGTCAAATTACTCAAGGGGAGGAAGAGATCTCTTCCTCCTCATCTATGTTCGAGATTTTGGAGGAATAGATCCAACAATTGCAGCATTAAATAGCGGACTTAATGAAGGCACAAGAGGATTCTAGATTGGAGATCACAATCCTAAGCATGCCATCATGACACAAGATATTGGACGTGCCAAAAGCGCTTTGGTAAAGGTACCAGAGTCCCAAGTTTTTTTATAGGAAATGAAGTGCCAAGGAGCTCAAAATTTGTTTTGGGGAACATAAAGAAATACTTTACAGTGGCAAAGGTTTTTGATTCAGAGGAGGTGTTAATCACGACTACGTATATGGTGAAAGACGTAAAATTGTGGTGGAGAATGATAGCCTCTATCGACATCAATACAGGTAGACCTTTAACCGACCAATTCCTCCCAACAACATTTCATAGCTTGTGAAAGAAGATTTGAAACGTTTAAATCCATATGGTTTGGTGTGGGGTTATGTGAGGAGATTCAGATCTTTGACGTTGGATGTACTTAATGCATTTGAGGAGGACAAGTTCAACTTCATAAACGGCTTCCAAGGTTAGGCACAAATAGAGTTTCAAAGGTACAATATAAAAGACTTATCAATAGTGATGATAGTGGCTGCGGATACCTTGAAGGATCTCCAAGTGCCACCACCAATTTAAACGAGCAACAAGGGCAAGAAGAATGGTAGGACACAGAATAGATCAGAGAAAAGCGAGGAGAAGGTATGTGAATCTTCTTAATGCAAGTCTAAGAAACAAACATTATGGGATATTGTTTGTTTCATTTGTAATGGGCCTCATTTTGCTCGTGAATGCCTAAAATAGAAGGTAGGTGAGGAGCAAATGAATTTCAAGATTATAAAGGATTAAGGAGAGCTAGAGGATGACTCGACTAAAGAAGTCTACCTCAATAATTATACTATGTTAGGCATAATGGGCCTTATGAAAGAGTGTCCAAACAAAAGCAAGGACAAACCGGGCAGAGAGGGAACATGGTACGTTAGAGATGTGCCAATGACTAAGGAATCTTCTAGGGAACCATATTTGGAAGAGTGCCTACAAATTATTTTCACAAAGCCGTCGAGTTCTTCTGGTGTGGGTGGTTTGTTAGACCCCTAAGTCTAAATTGCATAATCGTGCAGTGTTGACGAGCCTTGGCCAATTTTGAAACTTAGGACGAAGAAACAATGTAAAGGCTTACAAGTAGGTAAGAAAAAACAAACATTATTGATGAGTTGACACATATTAATGCATATTGGAAAAATATTCAACAAGATGCGAGATTCGGATGTAAGACTAAGAGATAACTTGAAATGGACCTTGGGTTGAAGGTTAGCTGGATCATGTGCATGAGGGAGGCATCCGAGAGCTTTAAAGACTTAAGGTATACTCAAATAGATGGATCATGAGTAACGGACTTGACATGGGTAAGCACTAGATCGGACTAGTGTGATATGAAAGGCGTTGGTCTTGGATGACTCATCATCAATGGATAGAGAACAAGGGAAAATCTTGGATGAAGTGGCAGATAAGATCATAGTAGATATACATCAGCTCTAAAAGATAAAGACCATATGGGAAGATCATCTGAAGATAGTGGAGTTCTTCAGGGATATGGATTTATCTTTCTTAATTGAATGTAATCTCTTATCTTCTTAGTTGTGATGTAGCTAAATCCTATCAGATAAAGTCCTATTTAGATGGGAGGGTCATCCAATTAGTTAGTTTGATGTTGTTGGGACCCGATCTTGGGATCGGACCCCAACCGGAAAAGTGAAACGAAAAATGAAAAACGGAAAAATACAAAAATGCAGATCGAACCCGGAAGTGGGCCGAAGCGAAAACGGAAGACCAAAGAACGGAGAATCAAAAAAACAAAACGAAACTAATCGAATCGAATCGAAAACTTGAAGCAATTGCGAAAACGGAAGCAAACGAAAGAATCGAAAGCAGAAATCGAAGTAACGGATTTCGAAGCGAAGTGAATCGATAAGAAAATCCAAATCGAAGCAAACAAAGTCCGAAATTCGATAACGAAAATTCTTGAAAATTCTCGTCGCGCTGGAACCCTAAGACTAAACCAAATCCGAAGATCGGTATAATTTTTTTTTCTTTCTTTCGCATTCATTCTTTTTTTTTTCTCTTTAGTCAATCTCATACAACTCAAAACAATACAATTTCCCATTCGAAAATTCACTAATTCCAACATCTCAACAAAAACTCAAATCATAATATTCGTCTTATACAAATATACAAATC
>JAOTBA010000009.1:20889192-20902091 GCA_025629845.1 Erythroxylum squamatum
TTATTTATATGTGAAATATTTAAAAATTATTGTTATTTCATATTAATTGTGATTATTATTTATTATTATAATTTTTGAAAACATGATTGATATAAACTTGTAAAGTATAAAGTGCAAATGTATAATATGTCAATGGACTATTTTGCAAATTTTAAAAATTTTAGGGACTATTTCATAAATTTAAAAAATTACCCGAAACAGTATCCAGTATTAACCGGTACCAGTATAATACCGTACCAAAACTTAAACCGATACAAAATTCAGTACGATATTCATAACTTTGGGTCTCACACACAAACCTCTTTAGTTTTAAAGAACTTTTAGGTACATAAATAGTCTCAGTACAATAAAGGACATACGTATCATCAATTTGAAAATCCTATTATCAAAATGAAAGAGTTGGAACAAAGTATTTGTTAATTGCATTATTACCAATGACCTAAACCAATTCAAATTAGTATGATTATTGGCCAAATTAGCATCATTAAGACACCAATCATGGCTATGTCAATATCAACAAAAAAAATTGCGTTTGGTGGGTTGATCTTGAGTCCTTGTAATGATAAGACAAAATTATGAAAGAAAGAAAGAATAAAAGACGAATGTCATCTCATAAGAAACCATCTGACTCCTTCTTTCCTTGTTTCCTTTTGGTTTAAGGTACATTTGTCATTGTTTCTTAAGTATCACAATGGTTTAGCTGATATTCAAATCAGTTAACTTTGTTAAACACTCCTAAAGTCGTACGTACCAACTATTGTTATAGGTTTAAGGTTGAATTACAACTACTTGAAAATGGGTCTAAGAAGCCTAGTGGGTTATGAATAGAATTAGGCCATTCCAAGCCCGATTCGCAATAGACTGGATCAGTCACCATAAGCGTTTACTTTTTCAGAATGTTGAATGACCATTAAAAAATGGATTAATTATTGAAAAAAGATCAAATTTTTGTCAAATTTTTAATTATAGCTCGAGCTTTAAAAAGTAGCAATAAATATTTAAACTTTCAATTTTTTTCAATTCTAGCCCAAACTTTTAAAAGTGGCAATAAACTTTCTATTTTCTTCAATTTTATTACATCACAAAGTTATCTGTTATTCTCCTGATATCTTCAGCCTTTTATTTTCTGTTTGTTTTTCTGACCTCCTAAACTATTCTCGCATTACAGCGTACTGCACTAGTAATCTATTCGTTTTTAGTTCATTCTACTGATGTCCTTAATGTGAGGGCGTCAGGGCTGCATAATCTGAAAATTGAAGAGTAAGAGCGTCAAGAGAACAAACTGAAAATGAAGGAAAAAATTGAAATCAAAGCATAAAGTTGCTGGGAGTTGCGTAATCTGATTTAGTTCATTTTTAAATAACGACCAAAATTAACATAACAAATTAAGATATCGTTTAATCACGTAATTAAAACAAATAATCATGTAATTAAAACAAATATGTCGTTTTAATTACGTGATTAAACGATATCTTCATTTGTTGTGTTAGTTTTAGCTGACATGTATTAATAGTTAAGGTTTTTGAAACACTTAGCAAGCTATGTCAGCAAACTTAACGGAAACACTAATGTCGGGCTAGAATTGAAAAAATTGAAAGTTTGAACATTTTATTGTTACTTTTTGAAGTTCCGGGTATAATTAAAAAATAAAATTTAAGCATTTTATTGTTACTTTTTAAAGTTCGGGCTATAATTAAAAAATTAACGAAAGCTTGGATTTTTTTTGTAATTAACCAATTAAAAATTAACTAATTATTGCCACTGCTATTTTTTCATATTTATTCTACAATTTCATTTTATTTTTTAGGATCAAGAAACAATAACTTTTATTTTTTAGCGTATTTAATGAATTAATAAAATTATATAATAATTTATAAATATATTATTTAATAAATAAATTTGACTCAAATATTTTATAATACATTGTAATACAAATTAAATTAATCATCTCTAATTAAAATTGTAATATATCAAATCGAATTTGATTGTTTTAAAATTCAAACTCGATTTCAATATTTAAATTTAAATTTTATTAAATATAATATAATTGATTAATTTAAAATTTCATTAACTCATTATCATAATTTAATTTATTAATTTTGAGTTGAGCTACCTCAAAATTTCATAATTTATCAAAAATAAAAAGAATTTGTTAAATTCGAATCAAAACTTAATCAAATAAAATATAGTTGGTTGGTTTCTATCTCAAATTAATTGACCATTTCTACTTCTAATCACTATAAAGTCAAGTTTTGTTGAATGGGGAAAAAAAAAGAAAGAGGACTAAACGTTCTTAAAATTTGCTTAACATTTGTCTAACACTTATTTCTTATCTTCACTATCTTAAAATGTGACTTATTAGCGCATACGTGCTATGGAGCTGAGCAATAGCTTATCATTAAAAAGCATCGTACTAAATAACTTGACTGAAAGTAATAACTTTGTGACACACATCACTACCTTCTTGGAGGGAACGGTTGAAATTTAATTCAAGAACATGGTGCATTCCACATTCAACCCCTTCTAAGCACCGAAATTGGCAATACAAACCCAAAGAAAACTAGAAAAGAAAAAAGGACATCTCGAATCATTCGTCCAATTGGGTAGTTTTGAAGACTTTGCAGCCTCTTTCGTGCAGTTTATGTCGTCTAGAAAATGGTCCCCCCACCGTTCATTAAGGCTATTCAAGCCTACTTATTGCCTTTCCTCAACTTCTCCTTCTTCTTAATGAGACGTGTGTCAATGGCCATTGTAGTATTGTACTCTACCATGTCATCCACTGTACAATCTCAACTGTTCTACCAATCTTTACGTTAAGCAAAGCGAGTACATGTAGTCAATCAGTTTAGGTGTATTTGTAAAGCGAAACTAGAGATGGCCTACACGGCATGTCGTTTTCCGAATATTGCAACTATACATATTCTCTTTAAAGCTTGTGTGGCACTGGCAAGCGATCCTTGTTAAAGGTTTCCATTTTCTTGGAGAATTTTAGGAAAGGAATGTATCATGAAAAGGATAGTTTAAGTTAATATATAAACGGCTCCTGCTTGGTTTAAACTTCTTGATAGTTAAGCAATAAAATTGAAGTATGATTTAAAGAAATTGTAATTATTTGTTGAAGAATTTGACATTTAATTTTAAAAACTCGTAAAATGAACATTAATTAATTAATTTTAATTTATAATAATTTATATAAATTGATCAACAATTTTTAACATAAAAATTATTAAAATAAACAACTGACCCAACAAAATTGGTTAAATTTTTTATTAATCGTTTTTTATTTTAGTTCAATGATAATTAAATGAGTCAAAACTGAAATCATTTGATATTTTAAGGGAATTGATCGAACACCCACTCTATTGTGTTTGACTGACGAAACAAAATACAAGTTTGTGTTGGCATAAGAAGAGATCAATTAACGACCTTCTTCTTCGTTAGGTGAGGTCCGTTAAGCTCTGAAACATTGTTTATTGGGTAAAGTTCTGAATTAAACATCTCTGCTTTTTACTTTTATGCAAGCCACATCATAGTTATCATCATGATCCACGCCTCGGCCACCTATCATGTTCAATGTTATTGTGGTCAGGACAAGCGCATTATGATACTTGTCCCTCGTCGACCTTCTTTTCTCTGTTCCTTATTCTTTTTTCCTTCTCCTTCAACAGTCGTTGGAAAGACCAAATATGACATGAGCACAACGAAACCAGTGACAGTACATAGACACATACATATATAAAGAATGACGTGTGAGTATTATCAGTATGCGTAAATTTGACAGTACTACTGATTAAAAGAATGCAGCAACTCTTTTGTATCATCATCTCTCAATGACTCATTCCAATACGAAGTGATTAATTGCTTCCATTCACCCCACCTGTTTCTTTAATCACGCCACCAAGTTCAAAAGTCAACTCTTTCTATGTTACGGGTTAATTAAGTTGAGATATAATTGGATAGAGATTGTTGGCCGTAGGAGCTTGAATGATTCAAACCCTTTCCCAAAAACAGGCGTTGTATGAACAACCGCGTGGATCTACTTCAAGTGGAAGCCGAGGCCGAGAAAAACCACTTTGCCCCCGGAAGCAAATGACCTAACATGGTGGGAAGTAGGATTTCAGGTGTCTCTTATATTTGAAGTCTGTGAGCTTGAATTTTATTTTGCGGAGAGGTTTATTTGTGTTTAGCATTAAAATTTTACTAATTCGTCTTTTTCTTAATTGATTTACAATATATTTATAAATTAGTAATTAAAATATCTACAATTACCCACAGCAGGAGTTCATATTTTCGTGAAAATATAATTTTTAATTAGATCTAAACCATTTTCCTTTTATATTTATCATAATAATACAAACTTTCGATGTAGTTTAAGATACTTTTTTTAAAAATCCTTAATTTTTAAAATTTTGAATCTTTTTTCTATTTTTCAAAATTTCAAAAAATCCCTTCAGCTAAAAAATATATAAATCGATAAAATTGCTGTTTATATGATAATTGAACCCAAGTCTTAACTAATTAAATTATATTTAAATAAATAATTTATTATAATTATCGTAAATTATTAATTTAAATCAAATTTAATTTATTAAGATAATTACCATATTAGTAATATTTGAATAATCTGATACTATGCTATATGATTTTGTCGTTAAGTTTTTCTAAAAAATTAAAAATTAAAAAAAAAGTAGAATTTTTAAACTATTCTTTTATCCCATATATAATAAAATTTCGTTATAATAGCATTATTTACGTGTATAATTATTAAAAAAAGTATAAATATCTATTTTTTATCGTTATAAAAGAATTTACACGGAGACGGGAAACGTGTTAGAGAAGGGCATTCTAGTAAATACGAAACCCGAACATTTCGCTGGTCGAGCAGTAGGGATTACGGAATAGGCTTTTATTACTTAACTAAAATATCCCTGTGATGGTATAATTGATAATTCAGAGAGGAAAGGTCGCAAAAGACAAAACCAAAAGGAGCTTGTTTGGTTTAATGTACACACGCCAGAGAAAAAGAGCGAGAAATAAAAAAAGATTTTAGAAAATAGACAAAGGAGAGACAAAGGACTGGTCTGCACTCAGGTGTTTAATGGTATAGTTTAGCCAAAATATTTTGGATCTTTCTCAAGTTGGGGAGACAAAAGGAGCCCTGCGATTATACAGCTTCAGAAGTCTCGGGGCCGATTTCACCTTCCGATATGCTGATGCCGCAAATCTAACGGTACACGATTGTCTCACTGGATGTGTGATGCGTTGCTGCTTATACTTTTTCTGTTGTTTTTTGTTCTCTGTCTCTACCTTAACATAAACACTCTCTATCTCTTTCTCTCTGACTGGATTCTTTCTTTTCATTCTCTTGTTTTAACGTTTTCTCCACTTAGATCTCTCTCTCTCTTCCTTATTTGTTTTCTCTCCGGTGATAAAATCAGATCCGTGGGGGAGATATTCAACGCGCCGTCAGATGCCTGGACTTTGACTGAGTGCTGATCAGATACAGAGGAGCACCAGGAGTATTTTCTTTTGTAGATATGGGCCAGTGTTACGGTAAGACGAATCCAACTAACGAAAATGACGGCATAACCACCATCGTCGCTTCCGGCCAACGCAACCAAGCGGCATTTCTTCCGTCAACGCCGCATAACGGCGCAGTTCCGTCAGTTAAGAACACTCCTGGTCGGTCTTCTTACCCCAGCCCCTTGCCCAGTCCATATCCTCACGGCGTCTCCTCCTCCAGTCCGCTTCCCGGGGGCGTGACGCCATCTCCGGCGAGGGCTTCCACACCCAGGAGGTTCTTCCGACGGCCGTTTCCACCGCCGTCTCCGGCGAAGCACATAGCCGCTTCGCTTGCCAAGCGGCTTGGTGGCGGTAAGCCGAAGGAGGGGCCAATTCCGGAGCACGGAGGCGCGGAGCCGGAGCAACAACAGTCGCTAGACAAGAGCTTCGGTTATAGTAAGAACTTTGGAGCTAAGTACGAGCTAGGAAAAGAGGTAGGGAGAGGGCATTTTGGTCATACGTGCTCTGCGAAAGTGAAGAAAGGTGAGTTCAAGGATCAGCAAGTTGCAGTGAAGATCATTTCCAAAGCTAAGGTAACAATGCTTCTCTTAGTCGTTTTGATTATTTATTGCTTATTTTGTTATGTGTTTGTGTGGTTTTGATAGTTTTTTGGCTCCAATTTGATATTTACTTTTGTCCTCCTAGTTTAGATTCTAATGGAAAAAGCTTTTCACTCTGCACTCAGTAGTTTGCTGTTGGTGAAGTATATATTGCTTCCAAGTTCATTAGCTTCTTGTTTAGGTGGATTGAGTTGGAATTAGTTGAAAGGTAAAATGAGGAAATGTGTCTGTCTTAATTAATCAATTGATAGGTTGATTTTTTTTACCTGATAATTGGTTGTCTTAGAGTAACTGTTATTGGAAGTTGAAACTATGTTATCTGTTGATGCTGGTGATGCAATGAATCACACGAGTGAGCTTCCTTCTCGTCTGGAATAAATGGTATTAACCTTAGTTGTTATGTTGCTTCTAAGGAAATACATTGTCCATAAATATTCTTGGAAGCATAGAGATCGTCGACTCTGTGCTTGTTGGTATCCGACAAAGATGCTGGAGATCTGAGAGGAATCTGAAGTATCCCAGTTTACTTGCAACGTGTACATTCGCACATAGATGGACTTTGACGGCAAAGAAAGAATGATGCAATTATGATCATTAATATTAGGGAACGTGTATACAGTAGTCAGTATCAAATAATTGTACAATTAATGAGTTGGACATTCTTATCTCAAATTGATAGATGAGTGAAGCCACATTGAAACATTCCCAAGGTGTAGCTGAAGGCAGGTTATGCTGATTTTCATGATTCTGTGTGAACGTGGGTCACATGATTACTAATATGGTTCTTTTATTAGAACAGAACATGTTGGCAGGTATAAATCATATAATCGTGTTTTCAAATTTTATGGTCTTTTTAGGCAACGTAATGATTTTTCGACCTCTATATCAGCAAGAAATGTGCTGCTGCCGGTTATGAAAAGAATCATAAACTCTGAAGAAACAATTTGGTAATCATAGAGCAATAAGGTGGTTGCCTAATCAAGTCATTTTGAGCTTGTGCCAGGGTTTAGACCCAGGGGGCTTCTCATGATTTGTTCTTCCTATGTTTTTGTGTTTCCTCTTGTAAGGAGCTGGATCACATGAAGCATGCATACCCTCACATAAAACAAACACATGATTGGAGAAGTTGTGGCATTTTCCTATTAATAATCTTGCCTTGTATGCATTGGTTCTGTGCCAAACACGTAGTTCCTGGATCTCTCACTAAACATATTATTTCCTTTTATTTCAGACATGAATCTATGTCTGCTACAATATATTAAAGAAGCTTATAATGTGGGTCTTACCATTTATCTTTTGTATTTGTATGTGTAATCTGTAAATGCCAGCCATTGAGTTGGAATCTTTCCTATAATTATTCTTACTTCATCGATTTTGCAGATGACAACAGCAATAGCAATTGAAGATGTTCGTAGGGAGGTGAAAATACTGAGAGCATTATCAGGACATAAGCATCTGGTCAAATATTATGATGCGTGTGAGGATGCGAATAATGTGTACATTGTTATGGAGTATGTCTTTTCGTACCTTCTTTATCAACCCTCTTTCTAGGCACTAGATGATATGTTCATATTCATTGTGTTCTCCTTGTCACCTCGAATATACTGTATCACAAGCTGGCTGTTCCCACCCTTTTATCTGTAATAACACGTCAAATGTCCTATCAGATAGGAAACTTCAACCTTTAATATTATTGTTTCAAAATTGTGACATCTTATTCATATTGGTTTGAGTTGACTTTCCTTCACTATTTCTTTCAGGTTGTGTGAAGGTGGGGAGCTATTGGACAGAATTCTAGCAAGGTAAAAATTGATGGAATTTGTCAAGTTCCCTTAACCTCAGACTTTTAACTTGTATGGTTAACGCCGTCAACATATACTGAAATACATGCAAGATTTAGAAAACATCTGTTCCATGGCTATGAATGTTTCTCGGAGGACATGATGCTAATACAAGATTATTCTTTGCTGCAGAGGTGGACGATATACAGAAGAAGACGCAAAAGCTATAGTTGTGCAGATTTTGTCTGTGGTTTCGTTTTGTCATCTTCAAGGCGTTGTACATCGTGACTTAAAGCCAGAGGTTTCCTCCTAAAACTTGATGGTTGATTGTTTCACCAAATACTGCATTTAATTTTAAATTCCTGAGTAGCTGATTGTTATTTTCTTCTCATCCATACTTACCCCTTTGCAGTCACTTGTTAATGATTTTATCCTCTTTTTCTTTGACAGAATTTTCTTTTCAGTTCTGGAAGTGAAGATGCTGACATGAAGCTTATTGACTTTGGTCTTTCTGACTTTATCAGACCAGGTAACGGTAAAAAGTTTTACAGACAGTTCCAAACTTTGAACTGTGATCCTGTTCTATATCTTGTACTCTTTTACCATTTACTACCAACTGAATATTTTGGTGTTTTACTGACGTGTAACACGTGCAGATGAAAGACTTAATGATATCGTTGGAAGTGCATACTATGTTGCACCAGAGGTCCTTCATAGATCTTACAGCCTGGAGGCAGATATTTGGAGCATTGGTGTTATCAGTTATATACTATTATGTGGAAGCCGACCTTTCTGGGCACGAACTGAATCGGGAATTTTTCGTGCAGTGCTGAGATCTGACCCAAATTTTGATGATTTACCTTGGCCTTCTGTAACTCCAGAAGCAAAAGACTTTGTGAAGAGACTCCTGAATAAGGATTTCCGGAAAAGAATGACTGCTGTCCAAGCCCTTAGTAAGTAAAACCTGTGTCCATGTAGTAGGTCAAACAGTGCTACCCTGATGCCAGCTAATAACTCTTTCATCTTTTCTATTTCACTGTCTCCCGTTTCTATCCAGTGAAATTTTACTTAAATTCTTTCATAGGCTGGACCTAAAGAGCCCCTATTTTCTGACAATGCAGATGTTTGTGTTGTTAGGTCATTCACATACTTATGTTTTTGCTTCCCAAACTTTTGTACTAATTAGAATAATATGATGGCAGATCACCCATGGTTGCGGAATGATAGTCGTTCTATACCTTTAGATATATTGATTTATAAGCTTGTGAAGGCATACCTACATGCTACACCTTTCAAACGTGCAGCACTGAAGGTACTCTTTCCATACTGACTTCTATTATCAATTTCTTCAGAATGCTACTTTTCTTTGATTTTCAAGTTATTATGTTATGCATATCAAATTTAAATGTATATGATTTTAGTTATTATTTTGGTGCACTAATTTACATCTTCTGTGAACAATTGGCATCCAACTATTGCTAATACTTATATAGCTCTTATAATTTGCTAATGTGACACATCGAGAGTTTTCATTTTCTCTTCCAAACTAGTGACAACTAATGTAGATTTTTTGCATTAAGGTTTCTATTACCTTTGGGATAAGCATAGTCAATATTCTTCTAATCTGAATCTTGATATCTCACTGCCTTGCAATAAAGTTAAATGCTGAATTATCAAGTTGGGTATGATTTGTATTTCTAATAGCCTTTTTGATGCATGCTAGTTTGATCAAACCCATAGATCAATTTCTAGAAGTAATGGATGATTTGATATGTAAAGTGCTTTGAAAAGAAGTCTAGCGTAAATTGTAACTGGTTAGCTTTGGTGAGCTACATAGATGATTTCTTTGACTTATTTAACAACTCTTAACAAGAAAATTACTAATCGCAAAAATTACAGGAACCAAAAAGAATGGAGTGTTCTTCCTTACTGATCTGGTTTTATCTTTGTGGTCTGTTAAAAGAAATTGAGTTATAGTTGCTATTATATGTGCAAATCATTGAACATTCTTTTATCCATAGATTATTAATATGTGCATAATCATTTAATTAGAGATAAGTTAAGAAGATATTATCTCACTTATCCTTTTTCCTTTCTTTCACTGTTAGGCTCTTTCAAAAGCTTTAACTGAGGATGAGCTTGTGTATTTAAGAGCTCAATTTGCATTGCTGGAGCCAAACAGAGAGGGGAGCATAACACTTGATAATTTCAGGATGGTAATTAGCAATATTCTGCAAGCTGTTAATCTATGTTACTTTTGTTATTGTTTGTGTTTATGGTTTTAATTTCCTTGAATTGCAGGCACTAGGGAGGAATGCAACTGATGCAATGAGGGAGTCAAGGGTTCCAGAAATTCTTAATCTCGTACGTCATCAAATGATTTCTAAAATCAGACCATTTAAAAATCAGAAAGCAATATTTCAATTTTTGTGCATTTTGAAATTTTCTTTTATTCTCTGTTTCTAGTTTTCTTTTAACATATGATTGTGAAATGAATCAATCTATTCTGACCTATTAGTTTTCGTGTGTATTCTTCGTGTTTCACCTTGTTTTAGATGTGATTTTCTAATTCTGTTGTGTTTATCTCCTTTACAGATGGAATCCCTTGCTTACCGGAAGATGTACTTTGATGAATTTTGTGCGGCTGCAATCAGTACCCATCAATTAGAGGCTCTCGAGGGATGGGAGCAGATTGCCTCAACTGGCTTTGAACATTTTGAACGCGAGGGTAATCGTGTTATCTCAGTCGAAGAGTTGGCAAGGGTATGCACTAGTTTTCTCTAGTTCTGCCTCTTACTTGTTTGCTGTTTAAACATCATTGCACCTCTCTCATTACTGCAGGAGTTGAACGTTGGCTCTTCAGTTTATTCAGCCATCAAAGACTGGATTAGAAATTCGGATGGAAAGCTTAGTTTTCTTGGATACACAAAATTCTTGCATGGCCTGACCCTGCGTAGCTCAAATACAAGACACCATTAATTAATTGTCTAGATTGAATTATAGTGCCTTTTTGCTTAATTTTTTAGCTTGGAAAGAAATTTGTGGCATTTGGAGAATGTGGGGGTTTCTTTCTTTTTTAGGGATGGGGTACAGAAAAATGTGCATAAGTGATATGTCGTTTAGTTTAAAAGTATATTTTGAGGTTGTGCAGGCAAATTTTCAATTTCCTTATACTTTTTCCTTTCTTTTCTTTTCCTTAAAATTTTGTGTTCCCCTAACTAGTCAATGTGGAGGACAATATGCTGTCTCAATGAAGCAATTTGGTCTCTATCTTGTTTGCTCCGTCCCCGGAATTGCTGCAAGTTTGTTATTTTTGTCTCTTGGGAATGCATGGACTTTTTAAGTAAAAGTTGTAATCTACACGGAGGAAACAAAAGAGTACGCCATTTCGGTCTTCGCTTGTAGGCCGAGCGTACTTGGCACAACCAAGTGCCAATTTGGCAATCAGTAGCAGGAAACTGACCCGTGTCTCGTCAATTGAGTTAAAAGTGCAATTCACTTAGAATCACTCACCTTTGCTGTATTGAATCGTACTAACAAAAACTGTGTTGATGGGGTCAAAACGTAAGATTAGACTTCTCAAAATCAATACATCCGATAAGACTTCAATGCGCTTTTCGTCGTACTAGAAATGTTACAATTAGGAAATTGTAAATTTTTACGTTGAGATTACAAATTTTACTTTAAAGATGCCGTTTCTTAATAGTACACGTTAGGAGAGCGAGTATTACCTACCACCATATCAAGTAATCAAATACTATGACTAATGGAAGGACGAATGGACGCGTTGATAAAAGAAAATGTTGTCGAACTCTTCAACCCGTAGAAGTAGAACACTTCCTCATGTTTCGCTTAGATTAGATGTGCCACAAATTTTATTCCTTCTACACTACACTACACTACACTTTCCGGCCAAACTCACGTCTTATTTTCCCCTTTATTCAGAAATGCACTAATGCTATCTACAATGTTTGAATTCAACCCTTTCTTTAAAAAATACATACAGTTCGATTTCTTCTTCCGACTTTCTCCAAATAATTTTCTGATGTAAACCGAACAGTAATATATAAGCATACGGAAAGGGACAGTTCCTTTTTCCCCTTTATTTAAAGAATGGTGAGTTTATTTGCATAAAACTAAGCCAATGTTAGACTAAAACGCGTCAACTCTCCAAATAAAAACTCCTTTACATAGTAAATTTGGCCCCAATGTTTGACAAAAAACAATTTAAGATGACCCTTACGGATATCTCTTGTACTAAAAAATCTCTTAACGTTTCAGAAATGGTCCCAGCATTGCTAACTCAATTGACTACCCGTGGATGCCAAATAAGATCAGCCGACTACCGTGGATGCCAAAATCTTGGATAGTGAATTCCAAGAAGACCAAGTCAAATTCTTGTTGTCTATTATCAAGATAGTGAGTTCAAAAAAGCAAATCAGATGATAAGATTGGGATTTCAAAAACAAGTACAAAGATTCGTTTTCTTTTGTTTTCTAGCTTTTGATTCCATTCCGCCGCCTTCTGTCAGAGATGAATGCCCATTTCCAAGAACGTCAACATGCCATTGGTACCAGAGAAAATAGCGAATGCAAGTGTTTATCTGATGTATTTTCCAAGGTCTTGAAGGTTCTCCTTGTTGATGATGATCGGACTTGTCTTACGATATTGGAAAGGATGTTCCGAGTTTGTCGATATGAAGGTACTCTGCTTTCCTACTCCATTTAATAATCATGTTTCGTTCCTTTTCGCATACCCAATATTTTTGACGTGTGATTTAATGTTGCAAAGTTCTCACTTTTTCATTGTGTTTTGTGTTTTCATTTTGTGTATTCGTGGTAGTTAAAGAATATAAATATTCTATCGTATTAAAGATGTGCCGCTAATGAAATTTCAGTTACAAAATGTGGACTTGCAACTGATGCTTTATCAATGCTACGAAAGGACAAGAACAGGTTTGATCTCGTTGTTAGTGATTTGCATATGCCCGACATGG
>JAOTBA010000009.1:20917575-20928001 GCA_025629845.1 Erythroxylum squamatum
TTATAAAATTTTCATCTTATTTATTATATTCCGGTTTGATAGCGGTTCACTACCGGTTGAACCTCTAAACCTTAAACATTTCCTTCAACTGTTTCGATGTCTGGTCCGGTTTTTAAAACATTGCCTATCACAAACCGTTAAGAGTCTTGATTTTGATAAAGTACAAAATGGCAAATGTTTGTACGCATGATTTCAATTTCAACCTAACAAAAGTTTAGAAGAAAGATTAGCGGTCCAACCCAACATTCACGTGGCTAAGGAAGAACGAGGAACATCAAGAAAACTACAAATGCTTTTTTGACTTCGATTCTATTCTTTCTAGTTCTCGCTTAACAGGTGTTGGAGTACCTTGTTTTGTGAAAGTGTTTAAACCATGTGTTATTTAATTTTGTGTACATACTTATACGAATCTTATATAAATGTGTAGGTAAGATTTAATAAAATAAAACAGAAATTGATTAACCGATAAAAAATAAAAAAGGGTCCAATTTTCTTCGGAGGTTATCGAAACTTCACAAAGCCAAAACAACGTGGTTACCATTTTTTCCCTGGGACTCGTGAGTTCGTGAGAAATTCCCTTGAGAGGATTATGTTAGTAGTTATATGTCAAGTTTAAATCTATCAATGTCACATGTAATCAAAACTTTACAAAAAGACGTTTAATGAAAGGGAAATTACAAATCAGTCTTTGTCAAAACTAATTAATCTTGCAAAATAATAGAAAAGCTATTCAATACCATTCACACGATAGAATTGGCATTAACAGCACTCCGACCAGTCACGTCCCACCACAAAGGTCCACACACACTCCTGAGTCCTGACTCCATAGTCCATACAGTTTCTCTCTCTCAGACCTTAGGTATTGCCAAAGAATCCATGTTTAATCGCACAGAGAAGAAGAGAATTGCAATTCCTGAATCCCGATGAACCTCATTTACAACCACCTGAAAAAGAGGTCCCTCCTGGTTTTTGTTTCAGTTTCCTGTTCGATTCCATGTCAGAAAGACCTGCCTGACTACAAAAACCTTGTTACAACCGAAAATAAACGCATTCTACGATAACTTATACGGTTGGTACGTGGAGATCAGACCACCAAACCTTTTTTCTGTTCCTTTGACCCTACCATTTTCTATATCATCAATGCGGTCCAAGTTGCGAAATTCACTGATATGTTTCAAAGTTAATAGTTCCCTGTTCTCGATACATGTGACTAGTTAGAGTCGTCTATTCCACAGTTCTTCCATGTTCTTTCTTATCCTCTAGAAGATCACTTAATACACCAATCAAATGATAATCTCGATATTATTGAAGAAAACCAGGCTGCATGCTTTAATCAGGTTATATCGGATAGTTAGAGAAGACGTTGTATGCTTGTGAAGACGAATTCACTTAAAAACTCCATAAACGAATCCATTGACCTAAACACAAAAGAAATTAACTTGTTTTAAGAAAATTGGCCCTACCAACTATGGTTGGTCTTTTGTCTATTCTTTCCCTCTCAGTGTTGCTCTAATGATCCCATCACCACCATTAATATATTTTCCTTCTCAGACCTTTCATCCTTAAGAATGGAGGAAAAAGAAAAGAAAATAAAAGGTAAAGGGAAAAAAAGGAAAAGAAAATTATTTGTCTTTTCTTTTCCAGTACTTCATCTCCGAAAGAAAATTGCAGAAAACAATATAATTGCAAAAACATCAAGTTTCTTTGTCGTCATTATCGCACAATCTTTAGCATCGACTTCACATCTTTCTTCCTCAGCAAAACAACAAAGTTCCACCAAGAAACATAAAGAAGGTGAAAAAAAAAAGAAAAAGAAGAAGAAACTAAATTCAGAATTTACACGACCCCAGGAGATCAATCCATCAAGAGCAACCAACTTTAGGACCTGTTTGACTGCAGAATTATCATACCATCAAACCCTAAAACACAAAACATTATGGTGATGTTGATGAAGAGATCTTTCTCGATCAATCAAGCCTTGGACGTTTCTAAACACCTCCACATGGCAAGGGATAGTGATTGTGCCCTTCTGATCGAACCCGTACTCCTCTTCAGCTTCCTTGAGTAACTGCATGAACAGGGGGTGATTAAAATAAATAACAGGCACTACGAATCTCTGTTGCTCTTCTCCTTGTCCCACTTTGATTGCAAGACACCCTTTTGGCACATCTCTCACTTGTTTCTTATTGCTTCCATGGCCGCTATGATGATGAAGATGAGGTATGTGTAGGTGAAAGTTCCTCAGATTTTTATCGCCGCTTCCCATATTAACTAGACAAGAAAAGAAAGACAAAACCTGACTGTTTCCCGAGAAACTTCTCACAAGAAAACAAAAGAAAACGGCCAAGGATCTGCAATAATGGCTTGTTTGAAGACCGCTAGGGAAGAGTATCTAAGCGACCTAGGGACGTTGGTCATGACTGATAGGGAACAACACCACCAAATAACCCACACATACCAACCCTGACATAAAGAGATTATTTATAGCATGGAATAGGACAATTAGGAGAAATTAAGTTCTAAAAACTAAAAGCAACTTTATTTTGTAGCCGTTGGATTTGATGGGCCCCTAGATTAACGATGCTGTCCGTAGAGTGGTATATGTGTGAATACAGGGCTTTTGGGGGTCAAGACACGTGGGTCAGAGAACGACGAGTGGATGCGAGTGGGACTGTGGATCATCAGCATAGCTGACATGAGCTGTCGACTTATCTAAGGAGACAGCCAATAGCAGGTCTCGAACATGTCCATGTAGACATCAAGCAAAATTCTCTCTCTTACCTAATGCTTGTCTCCAGTCCACAGCATGCTTGTCCCGGGGAAGAATAAAAATCGACCGAGAATGACGAATCTGTCCCTATCCAATGGAGCCCATTATTACATAATATTTTGAGTTTTGGAAAATTTGAAGGAATCCGTTTCCATTTAGAATTTGGATTGCCCATATCCAGTCCACACCTTTTTGACATGGACTTGGTCATTTTGTTTAAATTAAGACATAAAATAATCGAAATCCTGTGGACATTTAGAAAAGTAAATGTAATGCCCAAAAGACTATTTTAAATATGATTTCTTTAATTAACCCAATAATTTTTAGACAATTATTAATGCAAACAAATCCCATAAAATTATTAATTACCCTTTTAAAAATCAATTAAAAGATTACTATAACTACAACGTGTGAAATCAGCAATGGGCCTACAGGCCCACACGAGAAGGAAAGTTAGACCACACATAAGCTTAAGTGAGGTTTCATTCTAAAACTAATTGGCGATAGGTGGATTAGCCCATTAGACTTATATGTTAGTCTTCTTTCCCCCAATATGAGACACTCACATATGGGTATTATCAACATTCCCCCTCAAGTGTAACTGAGATTGGACATCTAGTTGTCATTTGAAATAAACACCGTGCTAATCGGACTGGACCGTTGGGACTGAACATCTAGACGGACAACCAGAAAAATAATAATCCAGATCAATCCTGCTCTAATACAATAGTAACAAGAATTAGAATAAATATAACGAAGAATGAGGATTGAAATAATCTCTAAAAGTTATATATAAAAGTACTATTCTTATAATAATAATAATAATATATAACTAGCAGTTCTTAAATTTATTAACCAAACACCCCATAAATTAGTTAGAATTGACTGCTATTAACCAATCACCCCTTAAATTAGTTAGAATTAAATGCCATGCTTGTGTTTCTCTCTTGGGAATATCTTCCCACGAGTATCTATAAAATACCATCCTTTACACACATTATATACATGAATATATTATTATGTACAAGTGTAAGAAATAAGAAGCAACCAAATAAAAGTTGTTGCTTGTACTCAAAGTACACCTGTACTTGAAAGAAGAAATGCTAATTGCTTAGTCAAAATGCCCGTTTCCTCTGAACAATAAGTAAATGAAAAATGATTCGAAAGAAATATATATTAAAAAAAGGAAAGAAGAGGAGACACTGAAATATGGTGGTGGAGAAAAAAGATGCAAAGTTAGAGGGAAGTGGGGAATGGAAAGACCATGGAAAGTGGAGGCAGTGAGAGTAGCTTTTCTTCAATAAAGCGAAAAGGCATAGGCTCCAATGTTATGGACGTTTTATTCTTTCCACAATTCATATCATGACTTTTATTTTTTTTCTTTCTAATTTATATTTTAATCAATTTATGTATTCTAAGAAAACTAAGTCAATTCTTGTTTAAGATAAGCACGATAGTGTGTTGCTCCATGTTGCAGGTAAAGGGTGTAGACCACTCATTACCGACGAACATGTATATGGTTGCCACGAACGTTACTTAGCTTGTCATCCATGGAACCATTATTGGCCTTTAGTTTTCCATTTCTCTGTCGAGCACTTAAGTTACGATTATGATTATGATTGTCAAATTGGTCCTCGTTGGTTCTGGACTTCCAGTGATGATAACTTGCTTAAAAGTTGCAAGTTGATAAAAGTGCACTTGCGGGTTCAACGTACAAGTTATGGCAATCTGAAAATGAAAAGACACAGAAAGCCAACAGTTTTGGACTGGACTTTCCTGTCAGTAGCATTCTCAGACTGGACAAAGTGCATTTCCTTTTGGTACATGGGCTAGCTTAGACTTCATAGTTTCTGAGTTCGTACTGACCATATGATTTCCTGGCTCGAATTGGCCCAGTCGAAATAAGATTGATTCTTTGTTTCACTTTCATGTGTTCGAGTTAGAAAATTAAAAGACTGCTTAGCTTCCTAAGAGGGAAGGCAAAATTTCTTGAAAAGACATGGAAGTTGAACTGTTGTCTATCTTCCATGACTGTTTTCGTTAGTACTCACAACTTCTGATCGATTCTAATAATATAATCGAAGCTTTGTAGAAGTAGCAAGTGCTGTTCCTAAATCCTAACTGTGGATTTCACTTGAGATTTCATTATGTTTATCAGGATGAAACGAAAAAGTAGCATAATTACATTACAGCATTAATGGATATACAGCAGCAGTAGTGCTGCTCTATATAGAAAGACCTTAAATAGTCTACAGTTGGAGTAAAGAAGTGTTATAGGGATTAGAGGCTACCTACGTAATTAACATTAACATTGACTTGCAAGTTCTAAAAAGGTCTTCACCTTTTACACATGTTTAGACTGTGCTCAAACCAAATCATCTTTCGATTTTGTGAACTTCCACAAAGTTACAGCAGAACATGGGTTGCATAGGATCCCATATAAGTCGTCAAGGTGTAGGTTCTCTGAACCTATTTGTGGAATTAAATGCCACTGGTCTTCCTCAAATTCTACCCAACAGTCAAAGTTTTATGGTCAAGTTGTTGGCACACCAATCATTCACAGAAAGTTGTGGTCATAAAACCTAGATGGAAATTGATAAAATATGGGCCAAGACCAGTAGACCACCATTGCATGTGTGGAAAACCAGTATCAAAAGTTAAAAATCACTGGAAAGTAGAGCAGAAAGAGGTTAACTTTAGGTTTGCTAAGTCAGAAAAGATTGAATTTCTCAAAAGGCAGTTCTTTGGGGAGACAGCAAAGAAAAACCAGTCTGTGGAGACACCCAGAAAATATTTCTGATTAGTCTCAAGGTACAAATTAAAGCAATATCAGTAACAAGATAATATTTGCCTCCTAGACTCCATAGCATGTTTCTGCATGAAATTTGGTTTCCAATGGTAAAAACAACTAATGTTATGTCAAACTATGACAAGTAAAATGCATCAGAAGGCTTGTATATCCCTTGTAAACCATACGCATTATCTTTTTCTTGGAAAGAACCAGATGGGTTGTCTGTGTATGTGTGTGAGAGAGAAGAGTGAAAGAGGGAGAGAATGTGATGAAGAACATAGAACCAGTATAGTATTGCTTCCTAAGTCTAGAGGCATAGGTAACTCCTTTAGCCGTCTTTCAAATCAACTGTTTTCTTTACAGTCACATGCGAGGTTCCTTCCCTCGTCAACTTGCATGACTAAAGCAAACCAAATAAAGTGAAATAAAGAGGATATAAACACAATAATCAAGGCTCAAGGCTCCAATCTTTTTTATGTTTTAATCTTTTTTATGTTTTCTTATCAACCAGTTACTACTCACTTATTCCCTGCAAACCAAATAATATGTTCCATACTTACAGATCAGCTCAATCTATTGAACAATACTCTTACTCAGCTCTTGCAACACTCAACAGCACAACATATCAGTTGCATAAAATTAGATTCTGGGATTTCTCTTGATGAATCACATAATCCCACGGCAATAACACACTGCCCGGACAACTCTTTTAACACTTTAGATCTGCTGCAACCTTGCTGTCCTGTGCTCAAGTTTCATAACATTTCAATAAAACTTAAAATGGTGAAGATAACATAGGATTCATAAGATTAAAACGAAAGTTAAGAATACAAAAAAGTTAGCAAAGCACGAAATATGACCTCACGCTTACACATCCAATGCTCTCAATGCAGTTTGATTGTCTGTCCGATGGAAAGGAAGTGATAATATTAAGTTAAAAGGGTAATGTTGGGTTTAAGAAGTAGAACAGGTGCTAAAAAGAGATTTCATAAGCACATTCAGGTTACTTCAACGGACGCCAACGACCAAACACGGTAAGTAACTAAGTAATTCAATTTTCTATTTGACATTTAAGAAAAAGGTGTCTTGGTAATGGTACGGCCTAAGTGGGATCATCTAGTTCTCTATTTTCATGGCAACAGAACTGCATGACTTTACAAATAATGACAGAAAGGCATCACTTTCTTGATTGTACATCTTTACACAGCTATGCCCTTTCTAAAAGATTGGTTTTGATATCAGAGCGAAGCAGTTTTAGCGTGCAGAAGAAAACCCTAGAGTTTGAGAAGAAGAAGAAGAAGAAGAAACATACATGTACATGTTTACCGCAGTTTAAAGCCAGATCTGAAAAAGAAAACAGAAACAGACAGATGAGATTCTGGAAGCCATCATGAGAGAAATCTTCCCAATCATAAACTACGAGGGAGGCTTTGGACCATAACTGACACAAAAAAATACCATCATCACATGATCAGAAAAAGAAAACGAAAAGGTCGTAATGATGAAACTTTTTTTTTTCCAGTTGGTCAAACCCTTCATCATTGCACCAATCTGCACACAACTAACAACCTCAGTTAACCAAATTATAAAAACCCCTCAATCCGAAAGTGTTGCGATCCTTTTCCCGAAACGACTAAGATTACTAAATTAAACTGATACAATTCAGAAAAACCAAACCTTTACATGTACCCCATGCGGCATGGGTGATTGTCTTCAGATTAAGTCTCTTTGGAAGCAGTAATTGGGGGGAATGAAGCCTGGTCCGACGACACCGAGCAGTGATCGGCGTCTTAAATTATATCACGCATGTTAGATCTGTACCATCACAATTGCGAAATCGAAAGTCTCGATCTTTACAAGTGTCCTCGAGCCAGACAACATTCCCCTCAAAAAAGAAGCTCCCTTTGCACATCTCCCGTCTTCAATTCTTCAAAAGAGAGACAGAAACAGAAAGAGAGAGTGGAAAGTGGGGGGAAATTGTGCTTCTCTAACTTCGGATCTTATCTCTTTATCCCCCAAGAGTCCCGGCTGTCTTCAAGGGGGATGGCAGAGAAAGACACACACTCACACACAGAGAGACTGAGAGGTGTGGGATCACCATCATGAGTGAGATGATGAAGAGAATGATAATGGTCTATGGGGGGGTTATAAGAAGAGTAAATAAAGAGTGGAAACAAAGTAACAAACCCGAACGTTAGTAAAAAGACAAAAGATAGGTGCAGACCTGACCCTACCATCTGGTTTTCTCAGTTCCAGAAATGACCACGACCCCATGCACCTTAGACCAAGTGTATATGTACTCAACTACACCATATGTCTGAAGCTCTATCCACCGTTGGATGAGCCTCAGATGATTTCTGATCATCACCACCTCGTACAAGATTGGTCTGTGTGAAATGAAACACCAAGGCTTGGATTGGATTCGGAGGAGGAGAGTTCAGGTGTGATGACCGATGATGGTGTCATCAAACATGAACTACTACTGCTAAGACATTAACGCTGTCTATGTACTATGTAACAAAGGAACCAAACACTACCCATTATGGACCGTAGGATGCTGATTCGAAGGCTGTTGCGTTTTTTGGTTTTTTTTTTAAATCATGATAATTGAAATTATTGAAGGGTATCAAGAGTAAAGAAGGGCAAGAATTGAGTCAGAGGAGTGGTTGAGTTTTTTAGCTGCCCGATAATAGAAAGCCTATTTAATATGGCATCATCCTTTTGGCTCTGGAATTAATTGCAATTTGGAATTTTGCAATTAAAATTTTAATAAAAACTAACAATTCAATCCACAATAAATTTTAAAACAAAGAGAGAATGGACCCTCGTCTGCCGTGTTACTTTTAGGCAGAGGCGAGGAATTCGAGGCGATGACCGACAGAAATGGTCAGGGTCCACGCCTTCCTTTTTTCACTTTGCGTTTTCACCCTCCCCACCCTTCTTCCCTAACTATTTTTCATAATTAATCTAAAATAAATCAAAATTATAAGAAAATTTTGTACTTTTTTATGCTTAACTCTGAATTAGGAACAAGAAAAGAGAATGTTGGTCGATGTTTACTTACCCATTTGAGGATTTCGTTAATTATTTGTTGTTAATTTGTTTCTTCTTCTCTTTTGTTGTGTTTGGAATTGCAGATGAGTTCAGGGTTTCTGTTGGGACATCGTGAATGACCGTATGGTTTTCATGCAGTGCTTTAAATGCTAAGGATTCATGCTTCATAAATACAGATGGTCGTGTCTTGAAATTGGCATCGGTTTGCAGGTAAAAACGCGGACGTTTGGAAGCAGAATAAAGCTTTAATTGCTCGATAAATACGAAAGGAGCCTTACTATGTAGAGAATTAATTGATAATGGTTTCAAATCAGAGGTTCTTATTACAATGAAGAAACATTAGCATTTATTGACATTGCTGAGAAGAAAAAAAGAAAAAAAATGGTGCTTTGAATCACTTAGGCCAAACATATATATATACATAACGTCGGAAGAAAGAAGCAGGTTCTGTGGCACTAAATGGAGTTTGTTTTGCTTATTAAAAGCTTCCCACAATTTTCTTGTTGTCCAGATAGGGACATGGCACGACCATCTTCCAATAAACACACACACACACATATCTATCTCATGGGTCCAATTTTATTTTCTGGGTCTTTGTCTTGTTACATGTCTCTTTTCCTCTTTCCCTCATTTGATACCCCAGTGAAGTTAAGTTGGCAGGAAAATGAATTGGGTTGTTTTAGTTTTTGCTTGATTTTAATGAAAGAAAACACAGTATCATGCGTACTTTTGCAATTTTCATCTCCGTTTTTTCAACTTGTGGTGAATTTGAAGTCGGAAAAAAGCCTGAGAAAGAAAAAAAAAAGAGACCTTATTAGAGATCATGCATGTAGAAGAAAGGTGTGTACTATGTAGAACTGCAACAAAGGAACGCCTTTTGTTAGGTCAAGATATCATTATCATCAAATACTGAATTGAAGAGGACTTGGTACTTAATCATTCAATTGATACTACTCCTAGAATTCATAATATTCACTTACCATAATACTACTTCTAGAAAATGATTGCTCTAATTTCGCTATAGGGAATTGTATGATTTTTAAGATAAAAGTGCTCCAGATTGATTAGAAACAAAATTGAAATAGAGCAAGAAGAGTATATATAAACGCTAAATGACTTCAACATACACTAAGCGGACGCTTGGTTTATAAAAAATAATGAGAATGAGAAGGAGAATGAATATAGGGAAGAATGAGAATAGATATAATCATTATAATTATGATGGTTGGTTAAGACGAACGAATGATTACCATTATCATTAATAGTGCACTACAAGAAATAGGGCGTTTAGCGACGGACATTGCCGACAGAAAACATCTGAATTTCGTCTGTAATGTAAAATAGCGACGGAAATTACCGACGGCCAACGACGTCGTTAAAACGGCTGTCGGTAAATTTACCAACGGATCTAAATATTCGGTCGGTAAATTTACCGACTAAATCCGTCGGTAAATATCGATCATTGTACCGACGGAAATAAAATTCCGTCGGTAAATAAAATTCAAAATTTTTTAAAAAAAGTCTCCGTCATCGTTGACGAGGTGTTCTTCAAGACTCTTCCTTTTATCTTCAGCAATATCCAACTCCTTTAGCAACCCAAGTATAAATACAACTTGCAAGAACCTGTCTCTAGTAGGATACAGTGAGAAGCAGTGTAAGGAAATACTTTTGTCGATCCTTGATCATCAATGATGCAGCATCACCACTGAGAGGGTCTGAACGATTTGAATAAACCAATTGCTATGGCATTTTTCCATGCAAAAAAGAATCCCTACATAAACATTTTTCCATTAGACTAAATGACATTAAGA
>JAOTBA010000009.1:20928101-20948248 GCA_025629845.1 Erythroxylum squamatum
TGAATAATTATATTTTAATTAATAATTATATTTTAATTAATTAATTAATCATAATATTTTATTTAATTATAGTGTAATTAATTATTTAATTGATTTTACCATATTTAATTAATTATAGTACAATCACTTCCATTCCTATGTTCTAGTCCTCTAGATTATAAGAGAAATGAAGGATTACTCAAAATCAAGGAATAAAAGTCTCAGGTCTTTAATGATAATTTCATGCCACCAATTAATTTTTATTCTATACCCGTACTCCTTTTTCTATACTCTCAAATAAGTACCCCCTAAGCAATGAAAATGAGTTAGGAGGAGGGAATTGAAATAGAGTAGAGAAGAGGAGTGGATCAGAAGGCTGATTCCTGTGAAATAGAGACAAGGGTTATGTTATGTTTTTGTTTTCATGTATGTTTTGTGAGGTTGGTGGTGGTGCCCGTATAAGGTGCTGCCATGCTTCTATCAACTTTAGCACCAATCTATGGCTCCACTATTCTCTCTCCCTCTGTGTCTACTGTATATCAGAGTGACAAACGGAGAGGACGATACTGGCTCCAGATTTCAACGCTTTAGAGTCTTGAAAATTGTGTAGTTCTAAAGCAATAAACGGGGTGAGCGAGCGAGTGAGTACGAGAGAGGGAAAGAGAAAAAGTAGGATAGAAAGAAACAACACGTAAATGTCAAATCCTGCGTCTGTTACCCAGGATGTCCACTCTTTTTTAACGTTTGTTGTTATTAAACACAACCCAACAAAAACTTTTCAATGATCTACAAAGGACTACAGCTCACACCACACCCCTTGCTCTATTTAAAAAAAAAAAATAGTTTTAGCAGCAGTCAGGATGTCTCTGAGGACAGTATTTTTCCCACCTGGGTATATATATGTTCATTGTCCTCAAGTTGCATGGTCACGTGCCAACCCTACTTTTCTCTCCTCTACGTTTGTCTCACTGTCTCAGTAGTGGCTCCAATGGTGGAGTAGTTGAAAAAAAAAAAGAAAGAAACACTTTCTTGTGGAGCTTTTTTTTTTTTTTGGATGCTCAAGTCAATATGGTGTCGACATCGAGATACTCATAAGTGTGCAAAGCAAAGACAAGCTTACAAAATCTTTGAAGTTATAATAGCTTTGAAGTTATAGTTTTATCTAATACAGTCAATGTACACGTTTCTCCGAGTTGGACCTTTTTTCGCACCTAAAACTCGCTAACTATAGGCATTCTAATTAGTGAAAAGAAAAGGTTGATTCAAGTACAGTATAACCTGCAGTCTTTGTTCGATTATTCCTTTCTAATTAGCTCTTGCTTTGCATGCATAGGTCAATAGGCACGCTTTTACCTACTGTGTGGTAGCATGCTCTACTCCGTATATGTTGGCTCTATAGCTAGGACTATCTTGCCTTATAGGTCAAAAATGACACTTATAAGGAGACTTCTGAGTTCCGACCCTTTAATCTTGATGCATCAGTTCATTCATTTCAAAATTATTGTTGAAACATAATCATGACTAATTTGACAAATCTTTCATTTAAACTTGTTTGAGTCACAACTCCTCAGCAAGTTTGATTTGATTCATAAATTGGTACAACGAGATATCTAGGCCTTAGCCAGCAAAGCAAGCCCGATGAGCTCTCACTTCTATCGTTTATAATTTTCATACTTATTTTGTTAGGCCCATCTCTGTTCAAGCTTATGTAAGCCCAGACTTATACCTGAAACCTACTTGTCCGGTCCAATAATCAAATGCCGAGTCAAAATTTGCATGTAGGTCTAGCACACGAAAACAATTTATAGCCATTGGAATTCCAGGAATCGTCTTGACTTGTTATAGTTATCATTTTCATCATAGGCTCGTTTAGTCCTTTTAAGTTTAGAAGGAAGTTGTTCACGTAATCATGACCCATCGAGCACTCAACTGGTTAGAGACTTCTTAAAGATCTCTCTAGTATTCAACATTTTAAGTTGGAATTCTTGAAACTCTCTTAACATTATAGTTTATTATCGACAAATGGAAAGATTACTTCAACTCCCCTTCTTTACACAATCTCTTGCTCCCACGAATATGGGTATAAAATCAACCCCGGCCCCCAAGAATCTTCTTAGCGACCAAATGGACTATATATAGATATAGATGTGGTAAACTTGGTATTAATATTGAGTTTCTAGATCATGTCTTCAAAGGCCTGCACTGTCTACGTATACTGGTCGTGTTGGTCATTTCTAGGCCTAACGTGGCATAAAGCTTCTACTTACCAATGTACTGGTCCTCCGACATGAGCTGAAATGTGAGAGCTTAGTTAGACCAGCATTCGATAATATGATATAATCTTGAGATTGCCCAGACGGAACTAATGCTAATGATAACAGCCGCCGCATACAAATAAAAGCATGGTCTTTGTCACTTATCTCACTGTCTTCATCACTTACTGTCTGCCCTTTTCTTTAATTTACTTCCATCACCAAACTAGGCAACCAACAAAGCTTATCTATCACCACCGTCCCCTAATTTCATCAAGTTAGGTCAACATAAATATCTCCTAGGAATATGTTTTTAAAGGTTCGTATCTCCAATTTCACTGATCGTGATAATTTTCAATTAAATAAAATTTATATTAGGTTCTTTGAGCAATTTTTGTAGTTAAAATTTATTTTTTTAAAAATAATTATCCGTTTTGATCTAATATAATTTAAAATTATTAATTAAATTAATAATAGTTAATTGAATTTTAATTAAACTCAAAAAACATAATATAAACTTTAATTAATTGAAAATAACTACAACTAGTGAAAATTTTAATATAATTCGATGAATTTTAACCGATTCAAATAAAATGATATTATTTTATTTAAATTTAATAAAATAATATCTTTTGTTTAATAATTTACAAATTAGTGTGTTTTATTAGATTTTATTAAAACGATATCATTTTAAGTTTAAACCCAAAAAAGCTTATCATTCTTAAAAATAGTATAATTTATAAGAGAATTTTTAAAAGTTTTTGCGTAATTCATGATAAAATAACATGATTTTCACTTCTTTAAAATTATTATTAACTAATTAAGCTAATTTTAAATGTAAGTTAATTACTTAATTGTTTAAAATATTTAATTAAG
The DNA here is from genome assembly GCA_025629845.1 of Erythroxylum squamatum. NCBI lineage: Eukaryota > Viridiplantae > Streptophyta > Magnoliopsida > Malpighiales > Erythroxylaceae > Erythroxylum > Erythroxylum squamatum. The sequence goes on from JAOTBA010000009.1 coordinate 20,931,209, forward strand.
AAAATAAATAATTTTAAAAGTTTATGTAATCCATATTCAAAAGGGTATTTGTTAAAAAAATTGTTAAAAATTAAGGCAAAGGCCAAAGGGAAAGAACCCGTCCTTAGCCGTGATGGGATTTGCTTGCAAGTAGACTATTAGCCATACCACGTGGCCATTAGATAGCGTTTACCAAAAAGCATGAAACGACAAAGGCCCCCCTAATTCAAAAAGAACTTGTCCCCACAAGACGACTCTCAAATCTCAACGAGCTACGAAACAATAGGCACGTGTACGTTACTCTAGGCACGTGTACGTTACTCTCTTATCGCAACACACCAGCCTTTTTCTACGTTGAACCATATAGTCTTGGACACGTCTTCATGTTCCACCTAAAGCGCCGAAAATCAGAGACAGCCAAAGATATTACATGGACACGCAGGTGTTGCGTTCCCATTGTTGATGCCTGACACCTGACACCTATTCTCATTGGCTCCGAATATCATGCCAGGTGGCGCAGTGGTAGCTCACTTCTGCTCCTTAATTATACGGTGGGGAGTTCAACTTTTCCTTACGGGAATGAAACGCACCTCGTGGCCAGCTATTTACTGCTTAGCGCGAGCTCCCGTGGTAAGTCCGGATTAGTCAAATATTCACGTGGTGTAGGAAACCAGATGGTTTACACCGAAAAAAAAAATCATGCCAGATTCTCCGTCCTCTTATTAAATCTCAACCATTCAATTATACAAATTTTACGTAAATATATGATTAAGATTTAATAAAATAGGGCAGGAGACAGATAAGCGACAGATGATCCACCTCCTCAAATATCATTCCTCAAAAATTTCGATTGCTTTCCATGTTTTTTATAATGCCGAATAATTCGGTTTGTTTAATTATGATATTTGGTAGAGAACCAAAGTCGGGCACGTTGAGACTTTACTTCGTGACAGTGACTCCACTTCGTGTCTTGGTTCTAAAGGGCTCGAGTCGACTTGCATGTGGCTCGAACCTTTTGGAATCCAAGGACAGTTCCGGTGGTCCTTGCATAGCCATTGCAATATTGTCCAAGGCCTTTTTTGATGCTTTATGCGCAAGTTGAACTCTCAGTCCTTCAAATAAATTATTAAATACATATAATCATTTATAAATTTATTTAATACATTTTCAAATAATAACGGCTGGGATTATACATACATTCCAACGAACGTGGAAGGAACCCCCTTGGACTAAACTATCTTGGGTATTGAGACTTAAGATATCATGTTATTACCTAATCAAAATTGGCGAACAAGCTACTTAGATAAAATAAAAAATAAAAAAGACAGCTAGTGGTACAACGTGAATCATGCAACCGACACTAAATGGTTCAGGACAGGACAAGAACAGGAAGATGTTGATGATGACGGGGTCGATGGCTTGTGGACGTTTCAATATTAAATTTTAAAGAAAGCTATAGAATGTAATCATGGATTAATTTAATTAGGATCATAATAATGGCAATTATAGCCGGAGTTGCAAAGCTAAGCCGGCTTGAATTGGCTAAGGACTATTCGGTTGGAGCTTAAGCTTATCCATCACATAGTATCAAAGGAATGAGAAGTTAAAGAGTCGAACGTACAAAAAGATGGACATTTGTCACACAAGGAAATGAAACAGATCATATACGTTGCAGACATATTCTATATATATATATATAAAGCAGGAACTTTTAGGCTATTCTAGCTAGACCCGGAAATGCAGTGTTCAAATCAATAGCTAAACATATTGAAGCCGAAAGACCAACATTACATTTAGCCTGTTGTGTTGAGCAGGCTTCTTGCAAGTACCAACAAGATGTTCGATGAAGGAGAATATTCTTCAGCAAGCTGGATGAACTCAGTCATAACCACCAGAAAGAAGAAGATCAAGAACAAGAGGAGGTTCAGTGATGAGCAGATTAAATCATTGGAGACCATATTCGAATCAGAATCAAGGCTCGAGCCTCGAAAGAAGCTGGAGCTGGCAAAAGAACTTGGGTTGCAACCACGACAGGTTGCTATATGGTTTCAGAATAAGAGAGCTCGATGGAAGTCGAAACAGCTTGAACGAGATTACAGCATACTTAGATCCAATTACAATAACTTAGCTTCAAAATTTGAGGCCTTGAAGAAGGAGAAGCAAGCTTTGGTAATTCAGGTATCTAAACTTATCCCACTTCTCATTTCATCTTGTATTATTAGTTTAGGATATATATATGCACAGGAACACTAAGTAGTTCCCATTTGTAAGCTAACTGAAGCTTTCTTGAAACCCATATATAGTTGCAGAAGTTGAATGCTTCGTTGAAAAAGCCAGGAGAGGAAGACCAACGTTATGAGCAGAATACACGAGTGAACAGCTGCGAAGGTGAATCTGACAATGGAGACAGCACCAAATGTGAAACAGAAGTGAAGCCAAGCTTGTCATCACTTGACAGATCAGAACATGGATTAGGACTTCTATCCGATGAAGGCAGTAGTATAAAGGCTGAATACTTTGGAATTGAGGAAGAAACCAACTTGATGAACATGGTGGAGCCTGCTGAATCGTTGACTTCAAAAGAAGACTGGGAGGGTCTCGATTCTGATGAACTGTTCAATCAATCAGGAACTAGTTACCAGTGGTGGGACTTCTGGGTTTAGCTTTGAGAATAACTTAGTTGCGTACAACAAAGGAACGAACCCAATCAAATGCGTAGAACGGAGAGAAAAGAATACTACAGTGCTCTGCACTTAAAAGAGAAACTCAATAATCTGTTCTCCTGTTGCACCTGCTAACTATGGAAGTGTTGGTTTCACTTCTTCGCATCGGTTTGCAATTTGCAATCTCTTCACTTTGAGAAGAAGAAGGATGAACAGTTTGGTAATAGTAGACAAGGGAAAGAACAAAAATGGCAGCCATGGAAGTGGGAAGCTTGAACTTCCAAGTGTTGAACATTTACTTGTGTACAGGTAGAGCTTAGGAGGAGATGAATCATGCCGTCCCATATTCAGTTTAGCGTCTTTTGAAATGTTTGTGTTGTACTTTTTCCGGAGATGTTTGGTTCATGAGTTAGACTTGATCACAGCCATCCACGAATCAAAGTTCTAGCCTTTTGGAAATCTAATGATTAGTCATAACATTGACGGAAATTATAAGGTATTCATTCAGTAGATTCAAACGAAATAACTAGCAAATTTCTCCAATCATAATGTCTGAAACAAGGTGTCATGTCTCAGGACATCCTCACGCAATGTAACTTTTTGCTTCTCTGATTCTATGGTAACTCTTTCTCTTCTTCACGAAGTCGCACTTCACTGTAACAAACACACACCCACACACAGTGGAGAGATGCAGTAAAGTAATGAACGAGAACGACCTGTCGAGTGATGATGTATTGGAAGAAAAAACCGATAACATCTTTCTGCATTCTAATGATTCTTTTCTTCATTGGTCTCTGTTTCAACCTTATACACGTTGCGGTCCACACAGTTTTTTCTTCGTTGCTTGTTTTGTCATCTCTTTTAATGCTTGGAATTGAGGCCAAAGATGCTGCCTTTTCATTTTATACACTACTTGCCGGACTCTGCCCTTGGTTCTGCTGCTCGCGAGGGTCAACCTGTTCAGATCAGTGGGGTGAGAATGTTTTATTGATTTTCATCCGGACGTTTATATAGACCTACACAAATGTGTGAATAAAAATGAGTGGCACAGTTTTGGAACACGCTAAACGGCACAGGTGATTCCGTACGGATACGACTTTGTCTTCTCTTTTCTTGGCTCTTTCACTTTAACGCATTTAATCACTTGCGTGGGCATCGTTGAGTTTGGTTTTTCTGTAGAGACTGTAACGCTGATGGTAAAAAGGGATTGAAGAAAAGGGGGGTGGAGGATTAAACGGTGAGGATATAGGAAGTTTAGTTGGTTAATTAGTTACTTCCTTGCCTCTGTTGCAAAGGAGATGATATTTGAGAAGTAGCTTACAAATTGAACAAGATAAGAAAAATAACAAAAGATCTGAACAATTACTCATTAAAAAATAAGCATAACAACAAAAGATAAGCTTTAAGAATCATTTAAGATTGAAACTAATTATTTTCAATAAGTTAGCGGTTGTGTCCATACCAGATGAACCAACGCCATCCCTTGTCCAATCTGCATTTGAATACACGTGGATGACAATGGATGACTATTTTGTAACTTTGAGACCAGAGGTCAAAGTTCGCTTCATGCAGTGTAGGATTTGCGTCATTACCTACCAGCAAAGGACAATTGGGCTTTGTATGAATTGTGACAACATATTAAATGTAGTACTGATTCAGAAATGAGTAAAGGATAAATACTAGAGCTTGCTAATTACTCGATGATGTTATAGTAGAATCATAGGGAGGGAGCCATCATAGAGTTGTAAACTCAACAGTGACAATCATCAGTGTCAAAGCACCCTGCTGTCATGCATGTTATATACTATTGTAAAATTTCATGAATGTATTTTGGGTCCGAAAGGATCATGACTTGCAATACTTCAACATCCAAATAATAAGATAAACTGCTTAGGTCCTTGAGGAAAAATTATATGAAGAGAGCATGAAGGAGTTAGTAGGCAAAATTGGAATGTTAATTATCATAATTATATCATCCACATAAATGAGAAAATTAATAAAGTAATTGATTTATGAAGAATGAGTAAGTATGTGTCTAACTAGTGGCTTTATATAAGCTACAAACATGGTTTCGGAATTGTAGTTGTAGTTGTAGTTGCATCGTGAAAATTTTCTCTTATCAAAGGAATGCATTATTGACATCTAATAATAAACACATAATTTGAACACCCAGAGTACCGATCATTTGGTAGGAGGTTTCACTATAGGGCTAATGGTGGCATGATAGTCATTACTAAGTCTCTGTGTAAATTCTTTCGTTACAACGTATAACTTGTATCAATAAAGTTGTCTATGAAGAATCAAAGAATGACCAGCAGACATAGATAAAGATCTAAACCTTGACGGGCTATGGTTAAAGAGTCTTATGCCAAAAAGTTATCTCTTCTAAGCTATTGATAGCCCAATTTTAAAAATGATTCTTTCCAAGGACACCTTAAAACAAATTTGGGATTCCATGAAAAAGAAATTCCAAATATTTCAAAGGCAAAGATGTAGCAACTTTAATTAGTATGTCACGAATTTGAATTAGTGCAGATAAAATAAGGAGAATTAGTTTCTAATTTTTTTCCAATGACAATGGCAATTGTTAACAATATGCAGGTTTATGGTAAGAAGATAAAGAATGTGATGAGAAAATTCTTTGTTCAATAATACCTAAATTCAATTATATGCTCGGTACAATCGAAAAAATAAATGATCTTGCTCTTCTTTCAATTGATGAACTGCAAGCCTCTTTACTAATTCATAAGTAGAAAATGAATCATCAAGACAAAGAAAAGCAAGCATTACTAACCTCTTCTATTAATTATAGGAGAGGGGGTTGAGGAGGACAACTTAGAGGCAATGGCAACAATGAAGGCAAAGACTCACACTATCAACAAATTCAGAATGATCACAATTCTACATTTCAAAGAAGAGGAAGAAATAGAGGGAGAGAAAGTACTAATTAACAACTAAAAACTCAAAGTTAGTAGACAAGTTTGACGTGAAATGCTATAAATGTCACAAGTATGAGCATTATTAAATTGAATGCAGTGTTGGCTTGTCTAAGGAAATGGAGAAAAATCAAATTTTGTTGAAACACAAAAGGAAGTATTTTTGTTGATGGTTTGCAATATCAAAAAAGAAACTGACAAGAATGTATGGTATTTGGACACTGGTTACAATAATCATATGCATGGTAAAAAATTGATCTTTTTTCCAACCTAGATAAATCATACAAAGAAGGTGTGAAGTTTGGTAACAACATCAACGTTTCAGTCATGGGAAAAGGATAAGAACATTTATAAACTAAAGGGAACAATTTTCAAATAATATCTAATGTTCTTTTTATTCTAGATTTGAAGACCAACTTGTTAAGCATTGGTTAGCTGTAAGAAAAGGACTATGAGGTCATAATCAAAGCTGGTGTATGCCGCATTTATGACGTCAAACTGGCCTGGTTGCTTAGGCTAAAATGACATCAAACAGAATATAGATCACGTTTCACAGTCTTGCTTCTTTACAAGATTTAAAGATGAAGCTTGGCTATGACACTTTTTGTATGATCATCTAAATTTCAACAGATTGAAAAAACTTCAATAAAAGAAATTGGTGGATGGGCTTCCAACATTCTTAGCTTTAACAGAATATGTTAAATATATGTTGTTGGGAAAAACATAGAGATCTATTTTAAAAGGAAAGACTTAAAGAACAAAAAAGTTGTTAGAGATGTACACTGTAATATCTGTGGGCCGATCATTCCCACTTCCAATAGAAATAAACAATATGTTATCACTCTTATTGATGGTCTAAGTTGCAAAACTTGGACTGATTTTTTATAAGGAAAATCTAAAACTTTAATTGCTTTGAAATCCTTTAAAGCTATTATTTGAGAAAGAAGCAGAGATGACAGTCGAGTTCAATATGTTTCGTCCGCTCGTGGAAGATAAGGTTTTCGGCGATGTAGATCGCGGAGTGGTTGTCACAGTAGAGGTATGCCGGGTCTGGGTGAAGGACTTCAAGATCGTGAAGAAGATAGAGGACCCATTGGACCTCACAGGTGGTCGAGGCAAGGGCGCGATATTTAGCCTCGGAAGAGTGCGGGAGACGGTCACTTGCTTCTTCTATTTCTAGGTAATCAAAGAGTCTCTGAGAAACATGCAATAATCGGTGATCGATTTTCTAGAATCGGGACAGCTACCCCAGTCGCAGTCGAAAAAAGCTCGAAGCTTTGGAAAAGAGTTGCTTTGAAATAAAATACCTTAGCCTAGTGACCCCTTTAAGTATCGAAGCACCCAGTGAGCAACTCGTAGATGTGAGGTCGTCGGGCTGGATATGAACTGTGCAAGCTGTTGCACGACGAAGCAGATGTCTGGTCGTGTCATAGTCAGGTAAATTAACTTTCCTATGAGCATCTGTAGCTTATGACATCTGTAAAAGGTTCACCTTCGGTAGTTAATCATAGGTTGGTGGCCATTGGTGTAGAAGCAGGTTTGGAGAGCAGGAAGCCAGTGTCTTGAAGCAAGTCAAGAGTGTATTTGTGTTGGCAGAGGTTGATCCCAGAAAGAGATCGAGCAAGCTCAAGCCCTTGAAAAGAAAATTCACAGTCGAGGTCTTTAATTTTGAAAGCGTTGTCCAAAAATTGTTTGGTGGACAGGATGAGATCAAGGGAGTTGCTGGACAAGAGGATGTTGTCAACATACACAAGTAAGATAATAAGATCATCATGAAGCTTCTTTGTGAACATAGAGTGGTCTAATTGAGACTGGATGAAACCAATCAAGAGCAATGCTGAGGTGAGCTTGCAGTGTCATTGTCGACTTGCTTGTTTCAGACCATATAGGCTTTTTCGGAGGTGGCAAACCATATCAGGATGTGGTAGTTCTAGACTATCAGGCGGTTTCATATACACTTCTTTGTTTAATTCTCCATGTAAAAATGCATTGTTTATATCTAACTGGTGTAAATGCCATTGTTTTGAAGCAACCAGGTTCAGAAGAAATGAATTGTGGTTGGCTTGACTATTGGAGAGAACGTCTCAGTCTAGTCAAGGCCTTCCTGCTGAGTGAACCCTTTTGCTACAACTCTGCTTTGTAGCGTTGAAGACTTCCATCTGCATTGAACTTGTATTTGTGAACCCATTTGGAGTCGACATCTTTCTTACTTAGAGGAAGAAAGGTAAGATCCCAGGTATGATTCTCCTTTAGTGCTTTTAGTTTTGCTTCCATTGCATCTCACCATTCCTTATATTGAATTGCCTGTTTGTAGGAAGTAGGTCCTTTAAGAGAGGCAAGTCTAGCTGAAAAAGCTTGGTGCTGAGGGGATAAGGACTCATAAGAGATAACAAAAGAAAGGATGTGAGGGGAGGTATGAGGGAGAGTAGGACAGTCATAGTCTCTAAGGTAAGAAGGTGGTTGAGATGCTCTCATGGAGTGGCAAATAGGTGAAGAAGGTGGTGAGGGAGAGGAAGATGGAGAAGAAATAGATAAAATAGGTGAGGGTGATAGGTCAACAGAAGTAGGAGAAGAAAGGGTAGGTAAAATAGGGGCAGGTAAGGTTTGTTCTGTTGGGGACTTGAGGAAGGGAAATCGATCTTCATAAAAGATCACATTTCTAGATACAAGAAGTTTTTCAGTGTTTAGGTCAAAAACTTTGTAGCCTTTAGTACCTTTAGAAAAACCAAGAAACACACACTTTCTTACTCTAGTATAAAACTTTCCTCTACTTGCCTCCTTAGTGGAAGCAAAGCAGAGACAACCAAATACTCTAAAAGAATTAAGATCAGGGTTAGTACCAAACAAAACAGAATAAGGAGTATTATGGGATAAAATGGGAGTGGGTACAAAGATTATCAAATAGACTGCATGAAGAATACGGTTTGCCCAGAACTTCGTAGGTAAATTAGCTTGTATTTTTAGAGCCCTTGGAATAGTTAAAATGTGTTGATGCTTTCTTTCTACTCTTCCATTTTGTTGTGGAGTTTACATATATGATGTTTCATGTAAAATGCCTTTCTCTTAATAGAAATCTTTCAATGAGAATTTGATCCCATTGTCATTTCAGATTCGTTTAATTTTCTTATCAAATTGCCTTTCAACATAGGCACAAAAACCTTTTAGGAGTTCTCTTGTTTCAAATTTTTGTTTCATCATATAGATCCAGGTCATTCTACTATGATCATCCACAAGAGTTAAAAAGAATTTGTAACCAAGATAGGATGATGTGTTATAGGGACCCCATATATCAACATGAATTAGATCAAAACAGGCAGAAGCAACTGATTTACTAGAAGGAAAAGGTACTTTCTTTTGTTTAGCAAAGTGACAAACATCATATTGTTTAACAAACTGAAAAACTACAGATGGATTAATTTTGGATAGACTTTGTAGTATTTGATTAGATAAATGGCCTAGTCTTTTATGCCAAAGATTTTCTTGATTTGTGGAGATACTGCAGGAAAGGTGGCTGCTGTCCTGGGTAGATGGAGAGAGATGATATAGTCTATTGGTTTGCCTAGCAAAACCAATCGCCCTCATTAAGTTGGTACCCTGAATATGACATGAGGTAAAGGTAAAGGTTAGTTGAAATTGAGTAGAACAAGTGAGTTTACTGATAGAGATTAAGTTGAAAGAAAAATTAGGTACAAACAGAACATCAGTAAGGATGAGAGAAGAGATATGGACAGTCCCAACATGAGTAACTGAGGCAAAAGTACTATTTGATAGCCTGACATTTAAGTTGCCCACTGGTTTGCAGGTTATAAAGAGGTCTAAGGAGCAGATGATGTGGTATGTAGCTCCTGAATCAACAATCCATGTGAATGACTAAGGATCAGATGAGAAAATAGGTTTGTGTGTACCTTTTTTACTAGTGGAAATTGTGTTGACTTGAGAGGTAATCACTCCCTTTACCTTTGAATCTCCTTCTTTTTGTAGTAGCTACATTAACTGTGTATATTGTTTTGCAGTGAGGTTGTAACCAGGACTTCTTGTGAAGGCTCTCTTACTGATTGAGAATCCATCTCAGAAAGGATGTTATCTAGGTTAGTTTCAATCTGATTGTTAGCTTTGTATTTGTTTTGGCCATTTTCTTTGGTTAGGTAGGAATTTCTGTTGCTTGTTGAAAAATTGGGGGGAAAATCGTGTTTTTGGTAGTATTTCGATTCTATGTGTCCATCCACAGAAGGTGTAAATTGGTTCTTTTGAATGCTGGTTGAATTTTCTAGGGTCTGACTTGGTATAGAAAACTTAAGGTTTGACAATAGAGGTAGATAGATTGTTAGGCAAGGTAGTATTCAATTGCCTTTCAGGCTGGGCAACTATGGCAAAATCTTTTTTGATATTAGGCAAATGATCCATTAGCATAATGTGTGACTTTACAATATAATAAGACTCATTCAAACCTTTAAGAAACCTGATCACACAATCATCATCCTGATAATTTGTAATAGTATTAATTAGATCACAAGAGCATTGAGGTTCACACCTGCACCTGGGTAGAGGTCTGAGATTAAAAAACTCATCCCATAACATTTTTAAGTGACTGTAGTAATCTGAAACTGAGAGTGTCACTTGTCTGAAACTGTAAATTTCTTCTTATAAATATGATATTCTGAATGAATTTGCTTGTGAGAATCTTCCCTCCAAATCCTTCCATAAATCTACTGCAGAATCAAACAAAATAACACTTTGTGCTATTGAGTCAGTCACAGATCTTAGTAACCAAGAAACCACCATAGTATTACATCTTTCCTAATAAACAAAAAAAAGGATCATCTTTGTGATGCAATTAAATTGGTGCCATTGATAAATTTGAGTTTGTTTTTGGATAATAATGCCATCCAAATTGATCTTGCCTATGAATGATAGTTGGTTCCTGTCAAGAGAGTTGAAACTAGAACTAGGGAAGGATTTTCGTTTGGGTGTAGATAGTAAGGGCTAGCAGGGTGATCTTTTGGTCTTAAAACATTTTGATTGTGTTACCCTTGATTTGCGGTGATGTTGGCATAGGAAGAGCCATGGGAGTGGCCGACCATGATGAAGAGAAAAGAAGAAAAAACAGGAGGCTAATCAACTAAAGATAACGAAGTAATAAAACAGAAGCAAAGGGAGCCAGAGACGATTCTCTAATACCATGTGAAAAAACAGATGAAATAATATTTTTGGCTCAAATTGTATTAAAAGGATAGTTGCCTTTTATAGGCTTAGGTACAGAGTTTGTTGTAATTGAACTCAAATAAAAAACAAAAAAGCATCTTTGTAAAAACTTATGTAAGAAAGAAATAAAGTAGAAAATAAAATATAAGAGACTAGATATGTGCTTGACTACTTCTCTCAGACTTGGAAATGGATCAAAACAAGACCTTGACCTGCTTGTGAGATGAGGCCCAGCTTTAGAGGAGAGACTCGCTCCAAAAGCCTGCTCCATAACCCGATCCAAGTCTCTAGAAATCTTTTGTTAGCTAGGTTTTAGTCTTCTTTCGTCTCCTTCTTTGATAAGGATGTCCAATCTAGTGCTATGCACAAATTGTGGTGGAGAGTTTAACTCTCATAAATTTGCAAATTTTTGTAACATACATGGTATCAAACAACAACTGATAATAACCTAGATGTCATAATAAATGTCGTATACGAGAGAAAGAATCATACAATCCTAAATATGGTAAGAATTCTAATGGGAATGAACACGGAGCTAAAGAATTTCTAGCCTAAAGTTATTACTTGGAGCTTTCATATTTTAAATAGAAGTCCAATTATAGCAATTCAAAATACAAAATTAAAAGAGGTATGGAGTGGTCTCCAACTAGCAGTTAATCACTCAAATTTTTTTAATGCATAGCTTATGTGATTGTCTTTAATAAGAAAAGGAATAAGCTAGAAGAAATAGGTATTTTTTAGGAGTCAGTGATTATTTTAAAGCTTACATGTTGTACAATCCTTACATTAAGAAGATTATCATCATATGTAACATATTTTGAATAAAGACAATTATTAGGAATGAAATGAGAATGATTTTAAGCAAAATATACCTAATTTTTTTTAAAATTAAACAATCTTATAACCTATAGGAATTACAAGGTCTAACAATGGTAACTATTTCATAAAAGACAAAAGGGACACTTTGGTCCTAAAATACTTAAATAACACATATCACCCAAGATATCACCCATACATTATACTGAACTTTACTTTAAGCTATGTGTCATAAACTTCATTGCATGGCCACATCGTTTCAAAGCCAAAGGCATCTACACATTTCAGCTTCGTTTCTAAAACCAAGATCATGTGGGATAACTCTGATACTTTCTCACCCTGGATTCCTTTCGTTGCTCGCTATGTAAATTTTATCCCAAAGAAAATCTTCCTCCTTCAACACTATAATCTGCTGATGGTTTCATTTGCACTCGGATATTATACATGTTTGCTTGATGCTCTATTGAATTGTTATACCTTAATAATTTCTTTCAGACATTAGCAATAATGTTAGAATCTTGCTAGAAAATTGATCTTATGTTTATCAAATTCTCTATGGTATAGCTAATCATTTGTTGTAGGTTTTAGCTATTAAATCCAACAAAGTTAGTTCTTTTGCCTATTGAAGGATTTTTGTTGGACCCCGCTTGTTTTCAGAGTCCAACGCTTGCTCTGATACCACCTATGTTGGATCCCGCTTTATACCTCGAAGTCTTCTTTCCAATGGTCTAAAAACGAAATTAATACGACATTTGTGGTGGAAGTTATGATAATCGCGCCAAGACATGTCAATGCATGATTGAGGTTATGAACATGTTGGATTCTTTTGGTCATAACCCCCTCATCCGACCTCTAAATGAAGTGATTCTTGAAGCAATGGATTCATAAGACATGTATGTATCTCTCCATGAAAATTGGTAGCTTTTGGAGTTAAGTTGAGAAAGTTTGATTGATAGAAATTAAGGGTTCAGTTGAAAGAGCATGATAGGGTTATGAACACGCTTTGGTTTTTTAAGCATATCTTGAGCTATAGATACATCCGCAAGAGGGTTGGGTTTCGGAAGCAAGCGGGATCCAACAATTTTAGTACTGAGCTAAGTAGCAAATTTTTTTAACTCCTTTGTAACATCTCACATTCATTTCCTCCTATAGTTTGTAGAGATAAGAGCTAGAAGTAATTAAAATAAGTGATATATGTCTTCTGCTAAGATAGTAGTCAATAGAAATCATGATATTTCCTTTTGGTACTAGTCACTAATTCTATCTTAAAGGCACACTTTCTTGATAAAGCTCTATATCACATTAGTGAATCTACATCTAAAGAAAATATTCTCTATAGATTCTACTTCCTTTTTACATAATAAGCAAATATTAGTCACCTTTGGGAAATGAAATATATTTAGAGTATTGAGCCTTCCTTTAACTATTAGTCACATGTGGAATGGTAATTTTGGTAGTAAGCACTTATTCCAAATAACTTTGCTCCAGTCTTGGTACTCTCTCATCTTTATCGATCCCTATAAGAATCATTAATATATTTCCTTGTGTGCTCCTTCCTGTCCAACTGTATTCATCCCCCTATATGCATGGGAACTATAGGAGGGTAGGAACTACATTGCATCCTCAAGCACATTGCTCCATTGACCTCCTTGAATCCACCCACCCACTTTTGCACTTTTTAGGTATATATTCATTAAAGGGATGTACTTATAGCTAAGTTCTTACCAGTGGCCTTCTTGACTCCAATTGTTGTAGAATAGAGATCTTGTTTTGTCATTCCTTATTTTCATTTTTCATTCCCAACCATATAGTCTTTTATTTTGAGGTCTTATATGATACACCAAGAACATCTAGGTTTATTTTGGATTTCCCATAAACTATATATTTTGGAGATGGTGAGAAGCAACTTGTTAAAAATACAGAGCAACAGTCTATAAACTATGATGATCCAACATATGATTCATCTATAGCCATACCTTCACGTCCATAAAGGCTTAGAAGGAGATTTGTATAGATAGTTGAATATGAAGTAATGGGAATCGACCCAACTGAAGATCCACTCACAATTTTTGCTTTATGTTCATATTGTGATTACTTAATATTTGACGAACCTGTCCATCATCAAAATAGAAAAATGCTATAGATGATGAAATTGTATCCAACAAAAGAAACAAAATGTAGAAGCTAATTGAACTTCCTAAAGGACAAAAAACCATTGATTTCAAAAGTTTAGGAAATTGTTTAAAGTATGTAGTGTAGAAGATTTTGGTCAAGGGAGAGTTTTTTTAAAATCATTTAACTTATATTTTAAACACTTGTTTAAAAGGGTATTAGAAATAAATTGTTTAGCAGTTAGAATATTAGTTAGACCAAGTCTCTTTGCAATATTCTTGTATATTTGGAAAATTTGATTGTCTTATTCTTTAGGAGACTAGTTGCTTTATTTTCTATAATTTTTTATTTATATTTATGTAAGACTTCAACAATCATGAATAAAGTATGCACAAAATCATTTTCACATCTTGTTTTTACTTATTTAAAATTAAGGAAAACTTTATAAGCTAAAAATAATAATAGAAGATAAGCTAAAGAATCGTTCAAGATAATTTTTGATTATCGTTAATATGTTAATTCTATAGTTTCTAGGTAATAATAAGTTAAGACTATGTTCTTATCAAGCAAATCATTCCTAACATTGTTGGAATTTTTATATAGTTGATAATTGTAGCTTCGATCATTTCTGCATATTAGATAGTCTGTTATGTTATTCATCTTTATTAAAGTTTCTTACCCCCTGCACTGCAAGTTTCTGTTGAAAGCTTCATCTTTTAGAGTTTCCATAGTTCGATTCAGAAGCAATATTTCTCTCCTATCATTCGATAGGTCCCTACAAATTTAGCACTTTCTTAATAGTAATAAGATGATAAGTAAGAGAAAGTTTTGTTTAACACAAGGTTGATTTGAAGTTTTTGTATTATGTGTGGAAGTGTTATTAAGTGGAACATATTTAATTTATTTACATGTGATGAATTAAGTAATATTTAGAGCGATGTGCTTTATTTTTATTGATATTGTGTAAAGGTATGAATACCTTAATATACATTGTTGGTAATGTAAAGATAAGATGAAATAAAATGTACAACTAAAAGTATTCAGATGATACATATAAAAGATTAGCAACAGAGTGATTTGGTGTTAAGATTCTTTATAAATAGGATATATGCTATCAGCCCCCCTTAAGCTCATAAATAGATGAAATTGAGAGCTTGTCCCAAATTTGATGAAACACAGAAGAAGATAAAGCTTTAATCATAAGATCAACAATTTGGATTAGATAAAGAGCTTATTATAAATAATTAAATTATGAATAAAATGAATTTTAATCTTAATATGCTTTGTGTGAGCAAGAGAGATTAGATCTGCAACAAGAAAAGAGTAAGTCACAAGTGAGATAGTTTTAGTTCACAGAGAAGAGACGTAAGCCAACAAAATTTAGTAGTAGTGAGGGTAATGTTTTTGAATTAAATTATAGTGCTAGGTTTAGTAATAGTTAATTATTTTTTGGCACTCTAGGAAATGAGGTTAGGTCCAAAAAAGATGTAATAACCAGATGTGGAACAATGATCATTAGGACAATTAACCCAATCAGCATTGCAGTAGGTATGAAGAGTTAGTGAGGGTGATTTAGTAAAGTGAATGCCATGAGAAGTTGTGGAACCAAAATATCGCAAAATTCATCTGTTAGTTTAATAAATATTGTTAGGACAATAAAAAATGGAGATACTTTGTTTACTACAAATTGGATATTAAGATGAGTAAGACAAAGGTATTGAAGGGTGCTTACAATATTGCGATACTCAGTAAGATCAAAAAGAGGAAGGCCATGATTTTTAAAGAGTGGAAGAGTGGGGTGATCGGTATGGTTGCTAGTTTAGAATTAATAAGGTTGGTGTGAAAAGGAAAATCTTGGATATACTTAGTTTAGGTGAAAAGAAGACCATAAGAAGTATATGGAGCTTCAATGCTAAGAAAATGATAAAGTGGACCCAAGTCTTTAATAAAATGGTGAAATCAAGGTTATGAATAAGGGAAGTGATGAAGGATTATGAAGAACCTTTAACCAAGATATCATCTACATAGACTAAGAGAAAGGTGGTATAAGACGAGGTTTTACGAATGGAGAGAGATGTGCCATATTTGGAGGAAATGAAATTGAGTTCAAGAAGTTTTTGACTCAGGCGATCAAGCCAAGCCTGTGGAGCTTATTTGAGATCATAAATAACTTTATAAAGTCAACAAACATAGTAAAGATAATAAGAATCTGTAAAGCTAGGTGCTTGAGTCATAAAAGCTAGTTCTTTGAGATGCCAATAGAGAAAGACATTATTAACATCATCAAATTTTTGAATGGAACAATTGTTGAAAAGGGCCAAAGTGAGAATAAAGTAGATAGTGGTGGGTTTGATGAAAGGACTAAAAGTGTCAGTATAATCAATTATTATAGTATGACGATATCCTTTAGCCATAAGACGAGCTTTATATGGCTTAATGGAGCCATCAAGATTTCTATTATTACAAAAACACATATTTGCAACCAATAATATTTGCATTTAGTGGAGGAGAAACAAGAGACCATGTGTTACTACAATGAAGAGTTATGAACTCATTAAGTATAGCCTGACACCCATAAGAGTTATGAGCTCGAGTAAAAGATGTCATACTAGGAGAAGAGTGGTGAAAGGTGGTAGAAAAAGTGATGTAATTAAAGAAGGTTTAAGGAATATGAGTGTGTACATGAGTTCATGGGATGAGAAGGTGGAGGTGGATGAGATGATAGATTCAGAGAAGATTTTGAGGGGGCGATTGAGAAAATAGGTGGAAGGGGTAGGGGTAAAAAGATGGTAGAGGAATTTAAAGAAGGAGAAAAGGAGTGCTGTTTATAGGAAAAAGAATTCTTAAGAAAATGAATATGTTGAGAGATATAAATTTTAGACATGGTAGGATCAAAACAGCAGTAATCTTTATAATGAGAGGAGTATCCAAGGAAGACAAGTAGTGTGGATTTGGGTGAGAGTTTATCAAGACAGGTGGAGCCTGAGAAGTAAAAACAGGTACAACTAAAGACATGAAGATGGGAAAAGCTGGGTTTGGTATGCACAAGGTAGGTAACAAATTGATAAGGTAAATAGTAAAGAATGCCTCAAACTAAAGAATTTGGGAAGAAAGGCAAGAAGCAGAGTGAGGCTATTTCAGTAATATGTATTTACTTTCATTATGTAACATCCCATCATCGATGGGAAGGGTAAAATAGTAATTTGGAACGGGTTAGGAGTGGTTAAAATTGTTTTGCTATGTTCATGCATTCATATATATATATATGAATAGTGAATTTTGCACATGTAATGATTGTACATGCATTCATGACATTTCCCGGTATATTTGGT
>JAOTBA010000009.1:20981748-20993049 GCA_025629845.1 Erythroxylum squamatum
GAAAAATAATTGATACTTGACTAATAAATTGATTGAAATAAAGAACAAAATCTCACAACATGCAAAGTTCAATAACTCGGATTCCGTAAACCAAGAAATAAAATTTAGTTACCCAACATCGTAATTTCCCTATCTATTCCGACTATCGCTGGCGTTAAAATTGTCGCTGTCATCGTTTGCTATCTGCCTTCAACGTTACTCTCCTTGTTCTGCCGTCTGTCGCTGTCTTCTTTTTATTTGCTTCTCTATTGTTGCGCGATTTTCATCTGATTTAGAGCACTTCCACGTTCTACCGCCGCCTCTCTTCTCTTGCTGATTTCTATTCTCACGCCGCCCTCCTATTTGCGTCTCCTCTGTATGACTTGCGTGATTTGTTTTTTTATTCTCCAAGTCTCCCACTCTTCTGCCGCCACTCTCCTCTGTGTTCCGTCTCTGGCTCTTTTGTATTTGTTTCTCTATATATGCTTATTGCCCTAATTATTCCCTTCTGCGCTCTCTAATTCTCCGTGTATATACGTGTCCTTTTCTAGTAGCGCCGCCTCTTATTGCTTGGTTCTTCTCTCACGCACGCCCAGCTGTCTCAAATTGCGTGTGTCTCCTGTCTCCTCCCAAGCACTTAATTAATTGCATCAGTTACGTTAAAAAAACCCTTGTGCGTGTTTTGTTCCTGTAGCTCCTAAATCCTCTCTTTAATTCATTTAGGGTCCCACGTGCCTGCTGACCAAAACGCCTTCGTTGAAATCATTTTAATTTGCTTTCTCCCTGGGTCCCCTCCACTTGCGTTTGGTGATGTGACAATTTATTTGCAAGACCTCCTCTCCTTATGCGTGATTACATTTTGCTGCTGGTCCCTCTTGTTGATTATTCCTTAGACAATTTAATTTGCTCTCTGTTGCTCCTTTACTGTCCATTGATATTGCCGCAGCCCTCAATTTAATTTGCTTCTCTTGATCTTTGCTGCGTTTTGTCTACCCACTCCAACGCCGTTTTGCTTAGACTTCCAATTTGCCTTGTTTTAAGATTTTGGTTGCTGCACGAGGCCATGTCTAATTAGTGTCAACGTCTATTTCAGCTCTTTTTATCCCAAAATTGTTGCGGTTCTTTCTATTTGGCTCCAAAATACACCTTGACATAAAACAAGATTAATTTCCATTAAGTATAACTTCAAACCTCAAGAATAAAGAAAATTAACACACAAAAAGATAGCAAATAACGACACTAACACTCTCTTCGCACAATTTACCGATTTAATTTAATTTTTTTCTATTAAATCACCTAACTCTCGTTAGCCTAATTTAATTATTTTTATTCGATTCACCCTCTTAGTTTATTATCGAATTATACACGTCCAGAATTAAATCACAATAAATCCAAATAATATATAAATAATCAGATTTCATTAAATCAAAGATAAAACCTAAGAGTTTAGAACATCATTAACATCCAAAAATCCTATCATCATTTGTTATTCCAATTCTATATAATAATCAAACTGAAAATAACAGGAAATACGAATTGAACGGACGACAGGAGGCAATGCGTCAGGAAACTCTTGATATGGGAAGTACATCAAGTTGATTTCTTCTCCTCATCTCTTTTTCTTCTTCTCTTTCTCTAACTCTCAATAATTCTCTCCAGGGTTTCTCTAAAAGTGGCTGATGTAAAAGCTCTTTCTGCCTCTTTGTCTTATTCTTTAAATACCTTTTGTGTTCTGAGTAGCCCTAGAGTTTTTCTAGGGCTCAAAAGGTTCAAAAAATTCCTCAAAACTTGATGTTCTTGAGTGCCTACGCGTCTGCTCGACGCAGGCCACGACCGTGGTTCTTAATAAGATCTCATCTTGACTAATTATTTGATATTATCTCCTTTGTTTTGATTTTATTTTTATGCTTAAATGTTAAAATTAATGTTTGTTTTGTTTTAGGAGATAAAAAGTAGAAATTGCATCAAATTGGGACTCTATTAATGATAATGAAAAATTTTGGATAAAGTGAAGAGATTGATACAGTGGATAAGGCTGATCACTTGAAGAGCTATAATTCGACTGGAAGACTTGGCCTTATCCTTTTTATGAAGGATTTTGATTTTGAATTCGTTTTAGATAGACATCTTTACAAGTTAGAGTTAAATTAGGATTAGATTAGAAAACCCTATAAAAAGGACATTTCTCACAATAGAAAAAGGGTTCTTTCTTTTTACTTTTTTTGCAATTCTCTATCTTTCTTATATTTTTGTTATTGAAGCAAAAGCCATGTGTGGCTAAACTCATCGATCTGATTCAAGGAGATTCAATACTCTGATTATAACTTTGTGAGGTTTTATGTTTCAAACATTTATTCACATTTTAATTCAAGTATTCCTTGTTTTGAGTTCCTATATTTCATGAATGATTGATATTCGATTAGTTTGACAATTTAATGTAATATTGATTATTCTATTGCTACCTAGGAATTCAGTGATCTGTAATTGTCGGTACAAGTAGCAAATAGGTTATTTATGAATTTTCATATTTAACTTATGATAAACAAGAAACTAAATTGAATAATTGCAACTATCTTGATTATTTAATTTAGGGTTTAGTCTTTTTCATAGAGCTTATTGCTATCATTCATCTGATATGGAATATTATCACACCTAATCAATAGATGATAAGTTTTGGTTTGGATGCTGGGTTTAAACCAATTAATTTAGGAAAATTTGAGATTTATTACAACTATCCTAATATGTTTAAGACTAACTGCTTGAATCGTGAAAATATTCTTTTTGAACCAATGATCAATGTTACAACCTTGAATCGGAGTTTGGCAATCTTGACTTTCTCGTATTTAAATTCAGTTGATTTAATTTGTTTTTGTCCTATTTTTAGTTAACCAGATTCTTAATAAAAAAACCCCCTATTTAATTTTATTGCTTGAAATTAAGAAACTAGTGTTCAGTTCTCTAGGGATTCGACCTAGTTCTATGACTACTATAAAAGTTTGGAGAATCGGTATTATTTTGGGAGTTTCGACAACTTGACCAAAATTTGGTGCCGTTGTCAAGGAAATATTTCAAGTTTCTTAGTTTCTTTGCGTTTTTATTTTTACAGTTACTGTTAACCTCTTATCTTGTATAACTCGTGCTTCTTGTACAAGTAAATTGCAATATAATCCAGAAATTAGGAAGATAGCATGTCATTTGATAAAAAAGACTAAGCAAGGAAGCAGTCATTCACCTTCAGATGTGAAAGTTGAAGTAGATCTAGCAATTGGTGAAGACTCTAATTTTCAAGAAGCGGACGAAAAGATGGAAAATCTTAACCCTGGAACATTGAGGGAGTTAACGGCACCAAATTTGAATCAATAACCTTTATGCATTCAATTTCTAGATTTTGAGGTAAATTTCGAATTGAAATATGGTTTGATTCACTTATTGCCTATTTTGTGGTCTTGTAGGTGACGATCCGCATAAACACCTAAAAGAATTTCATGTTGTTTTCTTTGGAATGAAGCCACAAGCGGTGACAAAAGAAGAAATTAATCTCAGGGCCTTTCCATTCTTATTGAAAGATAAGGCAAAAGATTGGCTATATTATCTTCCATTGGCTCCTTAACAATATGAAATGAGATGAAAAGAATGTTTTTTGGATAAGTTCTTTCCTACATCAAGAACAATGAATATCATAAAAGATATATGTGGGATAAGACAAATTACAGGAGAAACATTACATGAATATTAGTAAAGTTTTAAGGAGTTATGTGCCAGCTATCTACATCATCAAATTCCTAATCAACTTCTGATTCAATACTTTTATGAAGGACTGTTGCCAATGGAACGAAGTATGGTCAATGCAGCTAGTGGAGGAGCTCTAGTAAACAAAATACCTGAGGTAGCCAAATAGTTGCTATCAATTATGGCCAAAAACTCTCAACAATTTGGGACAACGATGGATGGAGCTATTAAGTGTGTGAATGAGGTAAGTAACACACACCTTGAAGATAAAATTTCTGATTTAACCACTCTAATTCGTCAAATAGTTGTAGGTCAATTGCAATCAGCACGAGTGTGTAAAATATGCTCATTTTCTAGACATCCTACAGATGTGTGCCCTACATTACAACAAGAGTCTCTTCAAGAAGCTATGCAATTACTATAATCCAGGATGGAGGGATAATCCATACTTAAGCTATGGAAATCAATGTGGACAACAACGATATCAACCTCACAATTTTAATAAACAACCTCAAGCTTTTACATATGCTCAATCTCAATCTTCAAATTTAGGTATATCTTTGGATGAAATTATTAAGGCACTTTCTAATAATACCCAACAATTTCAACAGGAAACAAGGGTAAGCCTTCAAAAATTAGGAAATCAGATCACTCAATTAGCCACCTCAGTAAGTAAATTGGAAGCACAAGCATCGAGGAAATTGCCTTCCCAAACAGTGCTGAATCCTAAAGAGAATGTGAGTGTAATGACTTTGAGAAGTGGTAAGGAAATTCAATCTGGAACTTCTTTACCAATGGAGGTAGAAAAGCACGATGATGGAGTAAAGAAGTAAGAACTTCTAACTTAATAATCAACAAAGGTTAAAAAAAAGATTCTTCTTCATCCATATCAATTAATGCACATTTACCTCTTTTCCTAACAGTTTGACTAAACCAAAAGATGATGAATATGAAAGAGAGATCTTAGAAACTTTTAAAAAGTTGGAAATCAATATATCACTTTTGGAAGCCATCAAGCAAGTTCTGAAATATGTAAAATTCTTAAAGGAGTTGTACACAAATAAAAGGAAGTTGAATGATAAGGAGACAATAATTTTAGGTAAGAATGTATCAGCTGTGATAAATAGAAAATTACAGAAAAAAATGCAAAGATCCAGGTATGTTTACGCTTCCGCATGCTATTGGTTATAGAAAAATTGAGCGTGTCATGCTAGACTTAGGTACATCTATTAATGTGATTCCATACTTAACTTATCAAGCTTTAAATCTAAATTCTTTACAAGAAACTAATATGATTATCCAACTAGTTGATCGTTCGTATGTGCATCTTATTGGAGTTATTGAGGATGTTTTAATCTAAGTTAATGGTTTGGTATTTCCAATGGATTTTTACATCTTAAAGTAGATGGAAATAGTGTTGAAAATTCAGCTTTGATTTTATTGGGTAGGCCATTTATGAAGAAGACTAAGACGATAATTGATGCGCATGAGGGTACTCTTTCCGTAGAGTTTGATAGATAAATAGTAAAATTCAACATATATGAAGCAATGAAGTACTCGAATGATTTTCAATCCATTTATCATATGGATATTATGGATTCATTTATGTAGGATATGTTTAAAGAAGAGAGTGTTAAAGATAAGTTGGAGTGTAAGGATGAATAGGAAGTGAACGAGCAAATTGATGAAACTTGTGAAGTTGTAAAATTATTGTCAACAATGCTAATAGATTCAGAAACATTAATTGATGAACTTACTATAACTCACAAGAAAATCTTAGCTTCTATTTTGCAGGCTCCGAAGATAGAATTAAAGATGTTACCTGATCACCTAAAGTATGTCTATTTAGGTGATGGAAAGTCATTACCCACGATCATTTCAAAAAGGTTTACTAAGAGTAAGAGGAAGGGCTAGTAGCACTACTTAAGGAGTACAAAACTGTAATTATATAGAAGTTTGGGAAGAATTGGCCACGTCGAGCATAACAATGTTAAATAATTGCGCTTTCTGGGAGGCAACCCAAAATATATTTTTTATTTTACTTTAGTTATATACAACTTGCATTTGATTGCTTTTGAAAAATAATATTGTTGGCCTAAAGGAAAAAAAGAGGTGTTAAAATTTCAGACTACTAAATCTCATAAGGCGAGACCTCACCTTATGTAATTTAGTGTTTTGGAGTAAAAACCTTAAAATTCCAGACTACTAAATCTCATAAGGTGAGATCTCGCCTTACGTAATTTAGTGTTCTGGAATTCCAGATTACCAAATCTCATAAGGCGAGATCTCACCTTATGAGTTTTACTCACCTTATGAGATTTACTGGTCTAAAAAAAAAGTTTTTTCTCATTTAATTATTTACTTTCTTTATTTACTTAAAGAGTTTTTACTTTTTTTTAAAACCTGAAAAACATAATCTGCTTGTTTGTCTTTGCAGGAAATTAAAAGAAAAATTCCAACCATAAGTAGCCATCCTCCCACACAGTAGTCCAAAGCTCCACCACAAAAGCACCTTCACACCCCCACTTGTTTTTTTAAGTTTTAATTAAATTCTTTTATGTTTTTGTAGTTCAATTTTAATTATTATTACATTGTTTTTAATCTTTTTTCCAAGTAGTTTTCGTTTATCTTGTTTAGTATCATGGGTCATTCTAAAGCAAAAGGAAAATCACAGATGAATGCTAATTCACACCCTTAATTTGCGGCAAGTTATGAAATCGGTATTAAAAAGGTCGTATGTATGGATAATTTTCAGGTACTCACAATTCAGGGGAGTCCCCTATTTTGTGATTTATTTTTCTGATTATCTTTATTGAGTTATGAGTATCTTATGCATATATTAGAGACAATGTATGATTTAGGTGTAAGGGGAGTGAGTTTTCATTATGATAAACCTTGTGATTTGTGCTTGGACTTATGATATGTTGATTCATATATTAATTATTCCTTATGATAGCTTCATAATTTTATGATTGTTGTTTTTGAATAATTCTTAAGTTAGGATGCATTTTCGGTTTAAGATCTAATGCATGAGATAGACAAGCATGATTATTGTTTTCATTAAAAATTTTCAAGTATCTCATCAATTTTGTTAAATGAGAGTGTGTAAGACTTGATGCAATTTTTGACACCTATGTGAGCTTTGAGCCTAAGAGCATTCATCACATATGTGCTTATATATCTTTTTGCTGTGTGTCATCAAACATAGCTTGTCTGTACTAGAACTTACTTTTGAATATGTGTTGAGACCACATTTTTTGATGAATTTGTGTATAAAGATGATAAGGGAATTTAGGATAACCATTTTTTGACCTAAGCAAGCCTACCTCACTTTTTATTCTTATAAAACCAATTTGAGCCTTAACCTTTCTTTCTTGCATAATAACCCTGTTACAAGCCGAATTAACTCTTTTTGTTGTTGATATCCTTAACAATTTTGAACCCTTAATTGAAGGAATTGTATTGAGCTTATTTGCTTGGGATTTTGACTATTTTTATGAAAAGTTAATTAGATTATTCAAGTTGCATTGTTTTGATTTTTTATATAATGGAGGAGAAGTAAAACAGGCAAAAAAATAAAATCTCCTCTTTGATATTTTTGTTTTAAAAAAAGAAAAAAGAAAAAAGAAAAGAAAAGAAAAGACAAAGTGATTGAAAGAGATGTCATTTAAACCAAATTTTGATTTAAGTTAAAACATGTGTGGATAAGTTTATATGATTCCCTTCAATTTATTTAGCCAAAAAGTTCCTTTTGTCATACCTTACCTAAGCCCCATTAGAACCCTATTAAGTCCCTTTGATTTATACATTAGGTTCATTTTGTTTAGTGGTGGAGATATGATTTTTGAGCAAGCTTATGGAAATAACCTGCTATGTTTTGATTTGAAAGCTTAATGATCCCTAAACACTTTGAGCGTATATAGTGAAATCCTGGTGAGGGTGTCAATTCTTGTTCATTTGATTTTGATAGAAATAATGAGATGCTATGTTTTAACAATGTGCCTATAAGTGCTTATTTTCTCGATTGTTATTTTATCTTAACCCTTAAATGTGAATTATCTTTTGGATATTTTTGGAAAACATGAAAAGAGATGAGAGGTTGTTATGAAGATGATTAATGTATTGAATTAATGTATGCTTGAGGACAAGCATGATTCCAGTTTGGAGGAATTTGATAAGATCTCATCTTAACTAATTATTTGATATTATCTCCTTTGTTTTTTATTTTTGTGCTTAAATATTAAAATTAATGCTTGTTTTATTTTAGGAGATAAAAAGTAGAAATTGCATCAAATTGGGACTTTATTGATGATAATGACAAATTCTGGATAAAGTGAAGAGATTGATGAAGTGGATAAGGTTGATCACTTGAAAAGTTGAAATTCGATTGGAAGACTTGGCTTTATCCTTATCATGAAGGAGCTTGATTTGAATTCATTTTAGATAGACAAGTTAGAGTTAGATTAGGATTAGATTAGAAAACCTTATAAAAAGGGTGTTTTTTACAATAGAAAAAAGGTTATCTCTTTTTACTTTTTTGTAATTCTCTGTCTTTCTTCTATTTTTGTTATTAAAGCCAAAGTCATGTGTGGCTAAACTCGTCGTTTTGATTCAAGGGGATTCAATACTCTGATTATAACTTTATAAGGTTTCATGTTTCAAACTTTTATTCACGTTTTAATTCAAGTATTTCTTATTTTAGGTTCCTATATTTTATGAATGATTGACATTCAATTAATCTAACAATTTATTTAATATTGATTATTCTATCACTATCCAGGAATTCAGTGTTCCGTAATTGTCATGAAGGATAGGTACAAGTAGCAAATAGGTTATTTATGAATTTTTATATTTAACTTTTGATAAACAAGAAAACTAAATTGAATAATTGCAACCATCTCGATTATTTAATTTAGGATTTAGTCTTTTTCATCGAGCTTATTACTATCATTTATTTGATATGGAACGTTATCATACCCAATCAATAGATGATAAGTTTTGGTTTGGATTTTAAGTTTGAACCAATTAATTTAGGAAAATTTGAGACTTATTACGGCTATCCTAATATGTTTCAGACTAACTACTTGAATCGTGAAAATATTATTTTTGAACCAATAATCAATGTTACAATTACATGAGATCTTTTCCTTGAATCGAAGTTTGGTAATCTTGACTTTCTCGTATTTAAATTCAATTGATTTAATTTGTTTTCGTCTTATTTTTTGTTAATCAGTTTCTCAATCAAAAATCCCCCATTTAATTTTATTGCTTGAAATTAAGAAACTAGTGTTCAATTCTCTAGTGATTCGACCTAGTTCCACAACTACTATAAAAGTTTGGAGAATTGGTATTATTTTGGGGGGCTTCGACAACCCGACCAGCTCTACAAGCCATAATTGTGGGCCACAACCAAGCCTTTTGTCATGATCGTGTCATGCAAGCCACGATCGTGGGCTACGTCCTGGGCTTCTGTCATGATCGTGGCATATGGGCCACGATCATGAGTCAACTCCAGTGCATCTGTCATGATCATGGCCCGTTTTGCCACGATTATGGGCTGTTGTTTTGGTCCAAGTGTCTCCGAAACTTCTCCGTTCTTCGATGTTGATGAAACACTAACAAACACATCAAGGTACCTCAAAAATATAATAATTAAGCTCAAAGACTTGTACTAACCCATAAAACAATTAAAACATAAATAATTAACAAACTAACACAATTATAACCTAAACAAATACTAAATGATTGAATTAACAGCTAAACACATATCAAACTATGCCCTGAAACACGACGCAATTTATACTTATCATTACACAAACGAGAAAGGAGGTTTGCTGCTAAATTCCCCACCCCTTTTTTTCCTTATTTCTAATTTGAGTTTATAAAGTAAAAGCACCCATTAGATCAATCCCGACTTTGCTTTTTGATAATAAGTAATTCAATGCATAATGATCTATATACACAATCACCTTAAAAAGGATCAAGTAGGAGCAAAATTTGTTGAAGAAAAATACTATTGCTAGCAAATCCTTTTCGGTTGTTTTATAATTTTGTGGTTGTTAAGTCAAGAAGACTTCACTTCTATTAATTTTAATGAAAATCAAATAATAATAATCTTAGAAGTGTGTGTGTTGTTTTGACAAGCTTGTTAAGGGTGCTGAAAAATGTAAGTGACAAGAAGTCAAACCCAGAAGATACACGTCATCGCTAGAAGATACACGTCATCGCTAGAAGCTACACGTCATCGCTAGAAGATACATGTGACACCAGAAGAAGCGTGACAATAGACGAAGTGATACCAGAAGAAGCGTGACAACAGACAAAGAGACACCAGAAGAAGTATAGTACCAGAAGATAGAAAAGGAAACTATTATAGAACGTTAGGCAGTTAGCTAGTTGGAGTTAGTTATAAGACTCAACTAATAACGATTTTTAGAAGATTCAAGAAGCAGTTTCTCAAGAAGACAGTTGAAGACTTAGGCTATAAATATCGGTTTGAGTTGTAAACTAAATAGCAATTTTTACAAGAGAGAAAATCTGTATTCAAGTGCGAAAGAACGAGAGTGAATACATCTATAATGTGAAGCTCAAACGATATCTTTCTGAGAGAAAGAAAGGCTAGAGCTTGGAGAGGCTAAGAAAGCAGATAAAGAATACTTTGTGAGAGAGACCTGAAGAGGCTCTGCAAGCATAGAAAGAATACTTGTAAAGTTGAAGAGTATAGTGAAATTTCAGACAAACTCTGAGGACTGGACGTAGCCCAAGGTTAAAGGTGAACTAGTATAAAATCGTGGCGTCTATTCTATAACCCTCATCTTTTAATTTTCTTGTTATTAGAAGAGTAGATAATAATTTTTGTGATTGCATTACTCATCGACTTAAAAAATTGTTTTTGTGATTGTCTAAATTCGCAAAGAAATCTAAGAAATTTCTAAAGATTAATATTTGTGAAGATTTTACACAATTCAACGCCCCTTTTTGTGTATTCTATATACTTTACGTGATTTATATATTAACAAGTGATTTACTTCAGTCATGTCTTATTAAATGTCTTACTAGCATAGTAAATGGGTTGAAAATGTTTACCTCTCCTTTTCCTTAAAACTGCTCCTATTGCATACTCACAATCCAAACCAACCAAGATAGGTGCTGACATTAAATTTTCCCTTAAATTTTTTAAAACCTCAAAACATTCTCTATTAAATTCAAAGTCACATCTTTTAAAGGAGGTTGGTGAAGGGAAATATTCAAGAAATCCTTAATGAACTGCCTATAAATGCCTATATGTCCCAAAAATCTTCTTATATCCTTCACTAAAGAGGGAGCTGGTAACTTCTCTATAGCTTGTACCTATGCTCTATCAACTTTAATTCCCGTTTTTAAGATCTAGTTCCCTAAGACTATGCCTTTAGTCACCTTGAAATGATGATTCAACATTACATTCATTGTGATTGATCGCGGCTTTGTCGTTCGATTTAAGAATCGACCTTGGAAACCGGTCAAAATAATATTTTTTCAAGATTGCAGCAAGCTGAACCTCGGGTCGTCTCTCTCGACGGAATCACTTTAGAAATTAATCCTAAGACTAGCCTG
>JAOTBA010000009.1:21046426-21061179 GCA_025629845.1 Erythroxylum squamatum
ATAAATAATTTTTATTACAAAATAAAATATAGTTAAAATTAAAAGTGCTTTTTATTTTTATGTTGCCAAACAGTTTACTGTATGAAACTCTTAAAAAAACACTTTTTAAAATGAAAGTCAAACAGTCAACTGATTTCTTAGAAAAACTCTTTTCAGAAAAGCTTTACTGACAAAAACTCTACTGATATAAGCTCATCCAAACAGGCACTAAAAAGAAAGACATCAAACATTAAAATTAGAAATTCAAAAGAGAAAATTACATATCGAGTGTTAAGACATTTCCCTTGTCACTAGACTTTTCCTCTCTCTTCTCACTAGATCTTTTACCCTCTTACCCTCTCACACAAGTAGCCTTTCTGGGCTAGTTTCTTTTCCCGCCTCTCTGTATTTCGTTCCCATGTATTTTCCTGTTCTCTGATCGCTGGGAGTTTCTACCCGCTGACTAGGCCTGGTGGGGGCTGTGGGAAAATAAGATGGAAAGAGGCAAATCTTCTGGGCTAAAGGTAGACTTCTCGACACTGACTCCAGAAACTGTTCTGCATAACCCTCTAAGGAAGAAGGAGCCAAAACCCCAGCTGTTTCACGGAACAAGCAAATGAAAGAGAATCCAGTGACGCCAAAGGAGCCTGGAGGAAAAAATTGTTTCACACTCTAAACAAATTAACCCCGAAACACTTTCCAGATGTTATAAAGGATGGTATTATATGCCCCAAAAGGAACTTGAAACAGAAGTAAATACGTGGTTGAGTTATGTGGCGAGCTCCTTAGGCAAACAGGTGACCATGGATACTCCAACAACTAATGTGGAAAGAGTGAGATATGATAAAGTGTGTATTGAGATATTGAAAGAGGCTCAATTACCAGGTTGTTTGACTGTGTTGAGTTTGAATGCCATTAGATAGAAGGTTCAGAAGAGAATGTCTATGTCTTATCCATAGAAACCAAATGCTAGTAAAAAGCAACAACCTACTAGAAAAGTCTTTCATATGGGTACCATAATGAACTGCTAACATTGGACAAGATGGAATTGAGAACTAAGCAGATTGATAATTAGTGTGGAGTCGCAAAGGATGACAGAGTAGGGGAACAAACATGAGTAATTATGACTCATACAAGCACGACTAATAACCTAGGGAAGGAGAATCATACTTCTGAGAGGCCTATTTCCAATCACACGTCAAAGAGTAGAGATGATCAGCTGCCTATGAATGCCAGGGACATAGATGAAGCTACTGAAAGGTTGGCAGATGTTCCTGAGATAAGTGGGCCTAAAGATAAGGAGGAGGCGGAGATTATAGTATCTGAGCAAGACACTTATAAAGAATTACCCTCTGATTTGGAAGATACTGAACCAATATATACTATTTTCGTAGCAACTAAGAGAAGTATGGTAAAGAAAAAAGGAAAGAAAAAAAACAAAGGGGTTATATCCCCAAAATGTCTCTTTTAATTTGGAGTACGAGGGGGCTGAATGATCCTTTGAAAAGATCCATGCTTAGGGAACTCATCAAGGAGAAGAAACAATTGCTGTTTGGTTTACTAGAAACTCGAATAAAAGATTTAACTTTACTGAATTTTCAGAAAATTTTGGGGTCTCATTAGAGGACTTTATCCAACCATAGGTCTCATTTTAATGGGCATATCATATGCATTTATAAATCAGATCTGATGGAGGTATAAGTGGATGAGGAGAGTGACCAACATATTCATTTGTCACGCAAGATAGGAGGTTAGTATTCAAAATTCGTATTAACTTTGGTTTATACCGCCAATTTTGCTTTCCAAAGTATTGTGGAATATTTTACAAAGAATTGAAAACTCTGTCGCTATGCCTTGGATGGTTGTTGGTGATTTCAATTGTATTTTAAATCCTTAAGAGGCTGAATGCAGGAAGATATACACACTACCAGACACTAAGGAACTCACTAATTTGATAAGATTTATGGAGTTGACAGACTTATGCTCTATTAGACAGTAATGGAGATTTATAAACCGATCAGGGGATTATTTTGGAGATGGCTAGATTGTACTTTTCACAATTGATGGGTTTGGAGGAGGTGGAACAACCATCGACCAATATGAAGAGGATACTAGGGAGGGGGGGGGTTGTAGGGAGCTTAGGGGAGGATCGAAAGGCACTTTTAATATCTCCATTCTCTATTAGGGACATAAACTGGTACATATCGTAACACTACACAAAATAATTAAACCTACAATCATAGAAGTGATGAGTCTAAGTTGATTCCACAAAGAGTATGTGTAAAACTTTTGAAATGAAATTAAAAGGTGTTTAGGTTATGGGGGGGTTGGTTTATCGAACAAGAAAATAAAATAAAACTAAACTAGTAAAGACAAATTAAAGAAAACATGAAAAAATAGTGAAAAATGATAAATGCGTTAGGGACCCGGTTCTTTGGTTCAATATTAAACATATTTCATTAAATCGTTGTCTTCACATCACTCTTTGAACTATTGCCACTGTGTTGCATTGGCTTGTATGTCATTTTGTTGCTTTCCTCTTTTGACTATGCGTTGTCATTTCTCTCCTCCCAGTTGTTGGCGTGTTCTCTTGGATGCTACATTTTATTTCTTTTATTTCTTTCTGTCTTTTTGGGGGTTAGTCTTTTACATCTACTTTGCTCCTCCCAAGCTACTGTGTCATTTTATTCTACTGATTTATTCTTCTACTGATGTCGTTTGGCATTTTCTTTCTCTTGGTAGCTTCTTTGTTTTCTTCTTTTGGACTGAACTTTCTAGATTTTCTTCTAGTCCAACAAATGTTATTTTGAAGAGCTTTTCTTGTCTTCTTTTTGCTCTAATCTTTTTCTTCTTACTCCATGAAGACAAGTGAGTGTGCTTCTTTAGAAAAGACTGAATTATAGTGCTTTGGACTCACTTTAGCTTCTTCGCTTCCGAATTGTGCCTAAAACCATATATGAACTAAAGTGAGTATCTAAGCATTTTCGTATCATCAATCAAGTCTTCTTGAATAAATATACAATCAATTAAGCACATATCAATTCCCTTCATACTTAGCTTTTGACCATCCTCGGGCAAAACATCATTTTCAAAATCATAGACCTAAAAACATTTATTCATTTCCCATATTTCCTGAGAATAGATAATTATAAGTAAAGATGAATGACTTTCAAAAACCATAGTAAGAAATCAAACATTCAACGCTTCTACTCATCATCAATCAACATTCATCACCTTTAGAAACTGAGTAATCTAATGGTAGACTTGGAAAATGTGTTTAACTAAGATAGATTCACGGGTACACTCAAATATCATTCATGATCATGACATCCAAAACCTTTGTAAATCATTTCATTTCTCTACCACTAAAGTTCACATGCATAATCATGAATCAAAGGACTTTTTAGGATTGTAATGTGGTCAAGGGCAAGGGCAAGGTGAGATGTATTTGGATAGAGTAGAATAAAAGCTATCAAAGCTATTGAATCAAGGAAAACACTTAATATACCATCAAGTGCAAAAACCAACATTCACTCATAATTGTGTACACCAACTATGATAAATGCGAAACTATGTTTCTTAGCTCAAATTCAAGCTCTCTCACCACAAACCACAAGAAGTACAAATCACTCTCAAAAGTTGATCATAAATAAAACTTTGTAATTATAGGGAGTGACCATTGAAAGAAACATCTACCTCATATCCAACATACTCAAGTAACTCATTCAATATAACTTTAGGATGGAAGATTAATCATATATAACTTTTTGCAACACATATGCATTTCCTCCTTGATAACTTTATTTAAACATACATTTTTTCTTTTTTCAGCTTTTTTGCTTTTATTTTTTATACATTGAAAACACTACACCAACATAGGAAGTTCAATGATAAGATATAAATTGGCATCCCAACAATTATAACCATCCCACACATATGCATACCTCCACACTTAGAATTTTGTATATCCAAAATCAACAATCAACAATTGCTTCACTAACTTTAAGGCTTAGGTGAGACATTTGGTTAGGTTTGAAGCATGTAATGTGGTTAATACAAAAAGAAACAAAAAGAAAGGCTAATAAAGCTTAAAGATGTTAATAAAGGAAAATTCATATAAATGGGTAGGTTATTTGACTAATATAGCTTGTACAAAGAAAGAATGCCTAATCATTTCTATATTAATGCATGTGATAAAAATGCAGTCTTGAATATAAAATCAAAGAAAAATCATGATGTACATGTCATGAAGGTCACACATAAGCAAAAGACAATAAGACTGATATGAATGATATGGATATGTCAGTCTAATTAGGCTCAAAATCTCACTAGCTTTATCTACCACTAGTCATTACTCTTCTAAAGATATTGCACATTGACTAATCACAAGAGCAAAAGTACATGCTAAAGTTACCATGGATTCTTCTAGTCATTTCACACTCTAATCATGACTATATAGTCCTAGAAGTAATAGAAAAACGAGAAAATATTTGTTTATTTGTTTTATTCTCTCTCTTATTTTGATTGAAAACTTAAAAATAAGTAAAAACAAACGAACTCAAAAACACACATACATATAACAAATAAATGCGAAAATTTAAAGGAAAAGAAATTAACTTCCTTTAGGTTGCCTCCCAAACGCACCTTTGTTTAGTGTCGCTGGCTTGGCTCCTTGTTTTCCTCCTCACGTAACGAAATTATGATCTTATGGTATCACAGTTTGAACTTCCTCCTTGTGAGGTTGTTTAGGATAGGGCTTTCGTTGAAAATCATTG
The DNA here is from genome assembly GCA_025629845.1 of Erythroxylum squamatum. Lineage (NCBI taxonomy): Eukaryota > Viridiplantae > Streptophyta > Magnoliopsida > Malpighiales > Erythroxylaceae > Erythroxylum > Erythroxylum squamatum. The sequence goes on from JAOTBA010000009.1 coordinate 21,051,181, forward strand.
ACAGTTAGCATCTTCCCTATTCTTAGACTTTTAACCTTTATTGAGTCCTCACACTCCGGAAAGATCTCGAATGTCTCTTCACCTTTTTCTTCTTCGTTCAATTTCTCTAATCTGTCAGGTAAAGGTAAAGAGTCAATCTTAACAATAATTAGGAACTCAATATTTACCTTCGAGCTAAAAGATGTATCCTTTTCTGCTTTGAGCTCCTCCTCAACTTCTTCCACACAAATAATTCCTTAAGTAGTACACTCAAGATTCTCAAGCTCCTCATCACTTTGTAAGGCCTCTACACTAATGTCCCATGACTACACCTCTGATTGATATGATTGCATTTCTTCACCTTGTGATGCTGAGCAGCCGAGAGCTTTTGCCAGCTGACCCATTGGATTTGCCAATTTCTAGATTCTAAAATTTGTGTCTTGCTGGAATTGCATTTCTTCCTGCTGAAATTGCCAAGTATTAGCAACTTAATCTAGAGATGTACCTGAGTTTTGTTGGTTTTCCAAATCTTGGACGCTAGACCCTGTTTTTCGTGAAAATTGCCCTACATCCTTCTGAAATTGTTGTACACTCTGTTGAAGTTTAATATTATTAGCAGTCATAATATTAAGCATATCTTCCAGAGATGTACCTAAATTATGATAAGAAACTTCTGGCCTATATGGGAATTATTAGGCATCCTGCAAACTATCATGGAAGTAACTTTGCTGATTATCACATCCATAACTAAGGTTAGTTTGATCAATCCAAACTTGGTTATAATATTAGGAATATGATTTATAGAAAAAATTACTTCTGTCCATGAATTTTTTTAATTAATTTCTTTTTAACATAACAAACACTAAACAAAAGGTGAAAAGATCATGAAGTAATTAATAAGAAACTAATTACAAACAAACATGTACAAAACACCAATTAAAATCAAAATCAAAAACACCGCACTCCCTAGCAATGGCTCCAAAATTGGTAACACGTCATAATGCTACATAAAATAACTAAACCAACTGTGACAGTGATGAGTCTAGGTTGATCCCACAGAGAGTGTGTATAAAGCTTTTGAAATGAAATTAAACGGTGTTTAGGTTATGGGGGTTGGTTTATTGAATAAGAAAATAAAATAAAACTAAACTAGCAAAGACAAATTAAAGAAAACATGAAAAAAAAAATTAAAATGATAAATGCATTATGCACTCGATTCTTTGGTTCAATCTCGACCTACACCAAATTAAACATATTTCATTGAATCGTTATCTTCACATCTCGCTTTGAACTATTGGTCGTAGATTAACAACAAGCTCTGTTAATTTCAGTTTTTCCTTAAGTTATAGTTAATTAAGAAGAACTTGTTAATTAACCCTAGCTATTGGATAACCTAGGAGACGCTCTCTAAGTTTAATTGAACAACCACCTTACAAAAGAGAAAAACAGACCAATCTAAGCAATAAACACACAAGCTTAGATTATTTAACCTAGGTTATGTTATCCCTAACGATTTAATATCGTTAGTTGCCATATACGATTTCAAACATGACTATTACGTATCGCATTTAAATTTTAGCAATGAATTTTCATGAAGAACGATTCAATAAAACATCAAAATCATTCTCATACAATACTCAATCAATACATATAAGATAACGTAATCAATCTGAAAAGAGAGTAAGAATAACAAACATAATGAAAAACATGCTTAACCAGATTCATTGGTGTTGATGTCACCTCTGAACTGGCGTCAGAATGTTTAGCCCTCCATGAGTCTCCAAAGGAATCGAGCTTTGCCCCTTTTCTTCATTAAAACTGAGACCTATACTATCCAAAATGCTTCAGCCTAACCTTGCCCGAACAAAAAACCCCAGATTTTTCCCGAAAATGAAAACATAAACATTCCCCTCCCACTTCTCAACTACTTCTATGTTTTATTATTATTCCTTTACGTCTGCGTTTGGCCTAACATTTGTGTTTTGTGCTTTGTTCCAGCTGTTGTGTGTTGTGGTAATGTTTCCATTGTGATGCATTGGCTTGCATGTCATTTTATTGCTTTCCTCTCTTTGCTGTGCGATGTCGTTTCTCTCCTCCCAACTGTTGGCCTGTTCTCCTGGTTGCTGCGTTTTATTGCTTTTATTTCTTGTTGTTCTGTCATTTTGCAATTGGTCTTCTACATCTACTTTGCTCCTCCCAAGCTACTGTGTCATTTTATTCTACTAATTTATTCTTCTGCTGATGTTGTTTAACATTTTCTTTCTCTTGGCAGCTTCTTTGTTTTCTTCTTTTGGACTGAACTTTTCAGATTTTCTTCTAGTCCAACAAACATTATTTTGAAGAGCTTTTCTTGACTTATTCTTATTCTTCTTACTCCATGAAGACAAGTGAGTGTGCTTCTTCAAAAAAAAACTTAATTATAGTTCTTTCAACTCACTTTAGCTTCTTCGCTTCCGAATTGTGCATAAAACGATATATGAACTAAAGTGAATCTGTTAAGCATTTTCGTATCATTAATCACTAAGTGTTGTTGAATAAATATACAATCAATTAAGCACATATCAAAAAGCGAGAGTCTTCAAATTGCATCCTTCCAAAGGCCCAGGCTCTGATGGGTTCACAACTAGTTTTTTTTCAACAAATATGGGATATCACGAGCCAATCATTAGTTGAAGCAGCCTTGGAATATTTCCAGAATGCGAAAATGTTGCAAGAAATGAACAACACTTTTATATGCTTGGTACCGAAGTAAAAACATCCCCTGAATCTGAGGAAGTTTTGTCCTATCTTGTGCTGCAACTTAATATATAAGGTGATTGCAAAATTACTGGCAGGTAGGTTGAAAAGGATACTCGTGGAAACAATTATAATTACCCAAGGTGCATTTGTTCCTGGCAGGAACATAGGAGATAACATCCTCTTGGTACAAGAATTGGTGAAAGATTATTTTTCTGGTAGGCTAAAAAAGGGATGCATATTGAAGATCGATTTCTACAAAGCTTATAATACGATAAATTTGAATTTTATGAGAACCTTTATGGAAATTTTAGAGATGCTGACGGTATTCATAAACTGGATTATGGAATGTATTCAAAATCCTACCTTAAGTTTGTTGATTAATGGAATTCCCTCTAAGATATTTAAGAATGCTAACGGACTGAGACAAAGGAGATCCGCTATCCCCTTATATATTTGCCCTGGTTATGGAAGGTTTGTCTAGACTCATTAGATCTTTAACTACATTCAATGGTAATTTACAATATCACAAGAAATGTCAAGGGCTTAAACTCACGCACCTTATTTTTGCGGATGACCTTATGTTGTTTAGTGCCACTGATATAACCTTAGTGAATATACTAATGAACTCCTTGAAGACTTTCTCGAAATGGTTTGGCCTTAGAATCAATATGGAGAAAAGTTGTTTGATGTTATCTGAAGATGTGCAGAATCCTACTAATTTTAGCAGAGCAACAGGGTTCACTATTTAGGTCCCAGTTATGAGATACCTCGAGGTAACAGTGCAAAATCCTACTAATTTTAGCAGAGCAACAGGGCTTACTATCCAGGTCCCAGTTATGAGATACCTCGGGCTAACAGTTTCTCTTTCTAATTTAAAATATGCCAATTGTATTATAATTTTACAGAGAATCAAAACCAAGGTACTCTTTTGGCAAAATCTTTTTCTCTCTTATATGGGGCGTATCACTATAATTATTTCGGTATTGAGTAGCCTTCATACACATTGGCTAGCCCACGTGGTTCTATCGCGTAAAATTGTCAAGGAGATAGATCGACTGATAAAAGTTTTTTTTATGGTTTGGAAGATGTAATAGGGAAAAATGCCAAAGTTAAGTGGAGTGATGTTATAATCCCAAAGAAATTAGATGGTCTCGACATCCAATCTACTGGTTCTATGCAAAAAGTCTTACTCAACAAAAAACTGTGGCGACTGGTTTCGGACAAGGAAGCGTTGTGGACAAAATGGATCCATCAAGTTCACCTCTATAGCCGTATATCTTCTGGCAAATTGACAACTCTCACCATCATTCCTGGTTTTTCAATGAGTTGTTGAAGATAAGACAACTAATTTATCCCCATATTAAACATCATTTCTATGAAAGGAGGGATACTTGGGTCTGGTTCAATAATTGGATAGAGATTAGCCCCTAATAGATCACCCAATATACTCTCACCTATAACATCGATTGTCAACAGAAGCTCAAGTTTCAGATCTAATAATGGATGGAGGTTGAAAGAGACATTTTAGGAGATTTTCACTTCTATAGGAGCATCTACCACATCTATGGGATACTTCGATAGCCAATTCCATCTATTGGCTACCTATCCTAAGTGGTTTCTTTACCAACGAATTTTTTCACTGTATTTTCAGGTATGATACCTGGCTAGCCCCTTAGTATGAGCTCATTTGGAAAACACCATGAACCCTAAAGCATTCATCATTGCTTTGCTTGCCATCAAAAATAGGCTTATAACTAAATGTTGATGGTTAATGCGTCCGATAGGAGCTGTGTTGGGCCCCGAATTTTTTTTCCAATTTTTGTGATATGCGTTTAGACTTTTATTAGGTCTTGGGTTTTTTTTCTTTCAATTGTTGATTATTTGTTTGAATTCAATCACAAATTTAATGGTATGAATAAGGATTAGAAATTGATGGAAGGATTTGAATTAAGTTAGAATTAATGTGGGAAGGTTAGAAGTAAGTTAGCTTAAAGGAGATAGTAGATGGATTAAAGTAAAAGAAGGGGCAAAATGGGAAGGACAAGGTAAATAAAGGGTAACATAGGGAAAAAGACCATTGAAAAGTGGTTTTGTATGGGAAGAAGAGAGAAGTGTTGTGAGAACCAAGAAGAAAGAAGAGAGGAACGAAAATAAGAGAGGTTTCAGTGAAGAAAAAAGAGAAGGAGAAATCAAGCTGTTGAGGTAAAATAACCATCTTTTCTTCTTGCTTTATTAAAAGAATGGGTTGTGTTAGGGATGAAGGAGTTATAGAGCAAAGAGGTTTTTGTGGAAAGAAGATGGATTAGGAGAAACCCAGGTAGATTTTATGGATTTCTAAACTAGGTCTTGGTTTTTCTAACCTAGATTGGTCATGGGTAGGTTAGATCTGTGTTAAATTTATGTTTGATGAAACCTTATGATTTTCGAAGTTTATGAACTTTATTGGAATTTTGTTTTGATTTGAAACCTTGGTTGTTTTAGGAAACTAAGGAAATACTACCCAAAAGCAACGAGAAAGGCAAGCTTGACTTGGATTTCCGCAAGCTTATAGGTGGGTAATGTATTTATAGTTATTGCACAATTGGCCAAAACTCTTGCCTATGTGTGTGTGTGTGGTTTTTCTTAAAGTGTTATGCTTAAAATTGAAATAATTGTGAATACTAGGAAACGCATGATGCATTGTGATCATGTTATACCTTGAAAAAGGTTACGACATTTTGAATTGTAAGGAAAGAAGAAAAGCATGAAAATATAAGAATATGATGAAATAAATGAAGCACGAGAGTGTAAATTGTGATTGACTAAATTGAGCATAAATTGATTGTGTTTGGGCAAGAGAGGAACCGTTTCGTAAGTCATGTGCACGTCGACGTAAAGCCTTCTCCCAGCTGGCCACTTGTGGCCCACGATCCGAAAAGGGGATTCGTTTTATTCACGGAGTAAAATTCAATTTCTCTATTTTGTTCACCTCGAGCCAATTGATATGCATTGCATCTTTAGATGTTAAAGTAAAGTGCATAAGAAAGTGCTTGTGTTTGATGGCTGAAGTGTATCAAGTTGAGTTACAATGATGCATATTTAAATCCTTGAATAAAGTATGAATGCTAGATATATATAAGCATAAGCTTGAATAAGTGGCCAGTTGCCAATGGCTATATATATATTAACCACTGAGCCATGTAGCTCACCCTATTATTCCCTCCTCATGTACAGATCAAGAAGATTAGTGATCCTTGCAAGGCTTTTGGGAAACCCCAAGATAGTAGCTTTTGTCACTATATTAGTTTGTTCACTTTTGGGATAACTTTAAAAGCATGTAAACATTGAGCATTTTGTATAGACTGTGTTTGGGGTTTAATCCCTTGTTTGAAACTGTATTGATAAAATTCAAGTGGTGTATGAGTTCTATTGTTTGAGTAAATGCATAAATTGAAGGTCCCAAGGAGTATGTGTATATTCCTGGGGTTGATGTATTTTTGATCCAATTCTTGCTTTTCGTCGCTATATATAGTTTAGAAACTTTGGACTACGAAGTCAAAAGTTATGGTCTTTATTAGGGGGAAATGTATCATCTGCATAAGATGCTTCGTCTGTAATGACGTCACATCGTCTGTGATGACATCATTTTATCTGTAGGAATGCATCGTCTGTAGAGATGCATCGCCTATCAAAATGTATCGTCTGTATAAGACACTTCGTTTGTAATGACATCACATCGTCTGTGATGATGTCTTTTCGTCTGTAAGAATGCATTTTCTAAAGAGATGCATCTTCTATCAAAATGTATCGTCTGTGGTGACGTCACATCATCTGTGATGACGTCATTTCATCTTAAGCGTTGCATCATCTTAAGTTGACTTTGCTTCGTCTTAAGTTGACCCGCTTCGTCTTAAATATTGCATCGTCTTAAGTTGACTTCGTTTCATCTTAAGTTGACTCGGGTTTCATTTGTATGTTCGTTTTGTCTGTCTCTTTTTTATTTCATCTACATTCTTGATTCATCTGTCATGCGGCATTCGTTTGCCTTGTGGCATTCATCTGCCTTCGCCGTTTCATCTGCCTTGTGGCATTCATCTGCCTTTGCCCTTTCGTCTATCTTCATCCATTCGTCTGTTCCGCAGCATTCATCTTCCTTTTGGCATTCCTCTACCTTCTCCCTTTCGTCTTCTTTTTGGCATTCGTCTACCTTCGTTCATTCGTCTGTTTTGCTTGTGAAGCTAAGACTTCTTCTTTTGTTCTCTAATCGTCTGACCCTATCGTCTGTATCATTTTTGACCCCTCGGACAATAGACTTCATCTTCAAGGTCTTCATGAAAGTGGCAGATCTTGAAGTCCTCTTTTGAATTCCCCAGAGTAGGTCTATTGTGGTTGAGGGAAAACACTATTATCCATCAGATGTCTCCGAATGTTTGGGTTTCGAAAACAGGGCCCAACAATTTGGTATTAGAGGTTAGGTTTTTCCTAGGCTTAGAATGCATAGTAGGATGAATTGTTATGTTATTTGAATTGATTAATTTCATTAATTGACATGTATATAATGCATACATGTAGGAATTAAGATTAAAATGAAATGTAGCTAATCGGTAATGTTTACGTTGAAGGAGTAAGATGCCACCTCATAGAAGGACATGAGTTGTATTGCAAGGATCAAATGCACCTGACTCTCCACCAAGGGAGGAGAGTACCAATGAGTCTATAGCCTCAGGGAATGCTAAGGCTTTTGTAAGGCATGGTAGCGGACCCTCTTAGTCGCTGATGCAAGAGTCACCTGTTCCGCAGGAGCATGTGCCTCCACTAGATCCGAGGATGTTCCAAGCCTTTACTCAGGCATTTGTCCAGCCTATGGGTTAGATGCCACATACTTCTGCTCCGGCCCTAGCTAAGAAGGGTAAATAGTTTGATAAGTTGAGGAAGTATGGGGCAGTAGACTTCTATCGGAAAATGGATCCAGAAGAAACTGAGACTTGGTTGAGGAAGACCGAGAGGATACTGGATCAGATAGAATGTGACGATGATGAGAAGGTTATGTATGCTACTAGTTTGCTTCAAGGAGATGCTCTACATTGGTGGGAGAGTGTGCCAGGGAGCCCGATGAGACCGCCATTGTTGGCATTGAAGGACTTCCTAGCTACTTATAAGAAGAAGTACCTATCTGAGGTATATATTCAGCAGAAGCATAGGGAGTTTCTGAGTCTCACCCAGATGGAGATGACGTTGAGCGAGTATGAGCATCGGTTCACGCAGCTATCCCGGTATGCAGCTGAGATGATGATGAGTGAGGCGGCAAAGTGTCATAGGTTTGAATCAGGGTTGCTTCTAGCCATCAGAGAGAAAGTGGTGGTATAGAATTTTTGTGATTTTTAACAGCTAGTTGAAGCGACATTGAGGGTTGAAAATATTGAGAACATAAAAAGTGTCGTGAATAAAAAGAGAAAGGGTAAAGAACAATTCAAGAGGGGAGATGGTACTTCTATATCTGAGAGGAGTGCCAAGACTTTCCCTTTGCAGTTTGAGGAGAGGAGTAGTGGAGCAAGCAGGCCTAAACCAATGAAGGCTCCTACTGTTTCTCACCAAGCCTCAACGATTGGAGACAACCGAAGGGGAGATGGAGATAATCCACCCATCCCCAAATGTGAACACTGCGGTAGGTTTCATAGAGGAGAATGTTATCGATTGACGGGAGCATGTTTCAATTGTGGAGAGAAAGGACACATGGCAAGAGAGTGCTCTCAGAATCCAAGACATAAGAGAAGTCAGATGCAAGCTTTGAAGAGAACTGAGACTGTGGGACACAAGACTGCAACTGAAATAGGCAGTTTTGATGCTGTAAGGAGAGTGAATCCTCCAGGGAGACCAAGGGGGCAAGCACCAGCTAGAGTGTTTGCAATGACGCGGGAGGACGCAGAGGTCGCTTCAGAAGTTGTGACAGGTATGATTAAATTATTTGATGATAATGTAATTGTTTTGATTGATCCCGATTCTCCCAACTTTTTTGTTTCATCGGGTATAACTATGTGTGGTAGAAATCTGAGCCCATTGGATACTCCGTTACTGGTTAGTACTCCAATCGGCTAGCATATTGTTATCAATCAAGTATATAGAGAGTGTGAGATATGTATTGGTGGGGAACGCTTGGTGGTGGACTTAATGCCATTGAAAATGGGAGGTTTGGATGTAATTTTGGGTATGGACACATTAGAGAAGTATAATGCTAATTTGGATTGCAAACAGAAGATAGTAGAGTTTGAGTTGGGCGACAGTAGTAAGGTGGTGTTTATGGGGGACAGAAAAGCAAGCCCGCCTAGAATTGTTTCGGTTCTGACGGTAGAAAAGATGATGAGGGAAGGATGTGAGGCATTTTTGGCCTATGTGGTAGACACAAGGGCAGATAGAGGGAAGCTAGAAGATATTCCTGTGGTCATAGAGTTCTCGGATCTCTTTCTCGAGGAATTACCAGAACTACTGCCACCTAGGAAAATTGAGTTTCCCATTGAGCTTCTTTTAGGTACTACACTGATCTCAATTCTGCCCTACCGAATGGCTCTGGCGGAATTAAAAGAGCTTAAGGAGCAATTGGAAGAATTATTGGAGAAAGGGTACATAAGGCCTAACTCTTCACTTTGGGGAGCTCCGACCCTTTTTGTAAAGAAGAAAGATGGATCGTTGAGGATATGTGTGGATTAACGGAAGCTAAATCATGTCACTATCAAGAATAGATATTCGCTTCCACGTATAGATGACTTGTTTGATCAATTGTAAGGGCAAGAGTCTTTTCTAAGATAGATTTGAGATCCGGTTACCACCAGTTGAGGATAAAGGAGTCTAATGTGCCAAAGTCTGCTTTCAAAATACGGTATGGGCATTTTGAGTTTTTAGTTATGCCCTTTGGATTGACGAATTCCCCTGCATCCTTTATGGACATAACGAATAGAGTCTTTAAGACTTTCTTGGACCAATTTATCATTGTTTTTATTGATGATATCTTGGTTTATTCCAAGAGTGATAAGGAGCATAAAGAGCAATTGAGGATTGCCTTGGAGACATTGAGGAAGAACGAGTTGTATGCCAAATTTGACAAATGTGAATTTTGGCTAAGGGAAGTAGTATTCCTTGGACATTTATTCTCAGAACATGGAGTGCATGTTTGTTGGATCCCATTTTCGGAACCCAACTCTTGCTCAAATCATAAACATTGAACTTGTTTCAATGAAGTTTCCTTAATCATCATCCATTTCTCTTCTTGCTTTGATACCATAAATGTTGGGCCCTGTCTTTCAAATC
>JAOTBA010000009.1:21096108-21108349 GCA_025629845.1 Erythroxylum squamatum
AAATTTACCAACGGAAAACATTTCCGTCGGTAAATTTACCGACAGCCGTTTCTCCGACGCCGTTATCCGTCGGTAAAGTTCGTCGCTAATTAAGCTTACCGACGAAATATGTACAAATTCCGTCGGTAATTTCCGTCGCTAAACTCTATTTTTCTTGTAGTGATATGAACACTAAAAACTATGAGAATGCATGGAGAACATGGGAACTGCACGCTTGTAGATGTGGTTACTAAAAACCTATCATCTCCAACACCTCAAAGACTGGAAGCTTTGGATTCTTGTTAAAGCAAGCTGATGATTTAATATTTCAGTCAGATGTGGGGCTGTGGCTACAAAGTCATGTACTCTTTAGTCTTTAATGGTCCTTCCAGATTATACAGCCAAAACCTCTTTTTGGGTGACAAACAATAGCAATTTTAGGGAAAAAGAAGAATGTGTTATCTTGAAAGTTACTGTGCACATTAGCATGTCTGGTGCTGAAAAGATTCATATGGTCCATGTTTCCATCACAATTATATTCAACCTTTTCTTTTCTTTTTTCTTGTTTCTCATCTCTAGCCAATGAATTTATTGCCCCACCCACTAACTTTGGAAAAGTTCATTATTAACTTAATACCAAAGTAAGATGTCAACATGTATACTAATAGCAAACTTTTTATGAAAAAAGTTAGAGGACAAGCAAAGATTAACATTCCTATGGATTGTCCAAGGTTTACATTTCAAATAAATAACAGTAAGTAACATTCTTTCAGAAAGTTTTATAAAGTTTATGATCACTGGTTTAAAAATTAAACCGGAAGTTAGATCGGTAAGATAAGAAGTTTAAGGTTTAAAAGATTCAACTAGTATTAGACCGTTATAAAATAGCCTACATATTAAATAAAATTAAAGAATTTGAAATATGATTGAAAGAAATTATCTTTAATTATCGAAAAATTTGAAGTTCAATTAAAATAAAAGATTGTTAAATTAAAATTAATTGATTTATTTTAGTTTATAAAAACTTATTAATTTATAAAAATTGATTGATTGATTAATTAATTATTTGGCTTTTAACAATAAGAGTTATTAAATAAATCAAACCAAAAAGTTAGACAATTCAAAGTTTTTAAGGTTGAATTTTTAATTATTATTTATGACAGAGAAATTGATAATTTGAATGTTACGTATGTATATAGTAAAGTTTTCTTCTTCTTTTTTACACTTTAATCTTTTGAGTACTCTTAAGGGATACAAAACCGGCAATTTGTGGTTTCCTAATTCCAATTATTGATGGAGAAATCTATTCAATTTGTGGTTTCCTAATTCCTATTATTGATTAGTTGTTAGTTTAATTGCTTTTTCGAAATAGGGTATAAAAAATAAAATAATGCCATTTAATGCTTTTTATCATAATTGACAAAAGAAGCTAAAATTCCCAAAAGAAAATACAAATATGTTGTAGACCAAAGGAGAAGATAGTTGAACCAAGAATACCATACATGTTGGATGATTTTTTTCATAAAATAGAAATTATATTAAAAAATAAAATTGATTACATAAAAATATAATATATAGATATCGTCTAGTATATATTTATGCAGAATTATCAAATTGAAAAGTACAATTTACTAATGTGACTAATTCCTTGGGGACAATGGACCAATTATTAGGAAATTATAAGGCATGCATAATCGTGTCTGTTGTCTTCTCGTTTTCACAAAGAAAAGGGGTTTTGCTTAATGAGTGCAGGTCCACGGCACGACCTCCTGTTTTGACAAGAGCCATCAGTTGTGATTGAGCAATTACTGTCAAAGAAAATGGAATCTACTTCCACCTGCACATGGAACCATCCCCAGCAGTAGGCACCAAGACCGACCCTCTTTTTTTTTTGGGTTACAAAGACCGACCCTCTTTACCCACAAAAGGTTTGGTGAGTGTTGCTTTTCTTGCAGCCCACTTTGTAATTAGCAAATCATTTTTTCTTCGGAGATAACATTACTATTAATATAGTAGTTAATTAAGAACATTAATGATCATTGAAAGAACTGAATTTCAACAAATTATTAAAATCTTGGAATCAACATCAAAACGGTGTAGTTGATATTAAAGTTGGTAATATTTGTTATTATATATTTAAAAAACAAGAGAAGCTTGTTCTAATGAAATGTGTTTTCTTTCTTATGGTTTCTTTCTAAACACACACTCTTTCTCCCAGAAGTTTGATTCTTGATTAATGTAAGTCACGATCATATAAAAAGACAAGTATATTCTACACTTGCCTCTTCATGAGAATCATACATATCAGAAAATCTTGGACTATAGATCCTGTTTGAGGTCTAAGTTATAAAGAAAATATTGGTCAGTTTAGATTTCTAAAAGGCAAGTCTTGGGAATTGATGCCTTAAACAAAGAAGAATGACTTATGTCTCGGCTGACATATATGAAATTTAAGCTACATTCAATTTTTGTTTATCTTTGATCTCTTATAAAAATTTGTTCTATAAGTCACTTGATTGGCATATAGGCTAAAAACTTATGATGCGGCTTCCTTGAAGCTTCTCGATGAAATATTCCACGAGTCTAGAAGTCGTAGCGGAAAGAACTTTTCTCGATTCATGTAGTATAACAATGTCATGTACATTTGATTTGTCATTTCTGTAGGCCTTCTAACCAAGGGTAGCCCAGATGTGGTTTATGTTATCTCCATATGCCCTCGAAGCAAGGGATAAGTAATGAATGATTAAGTTGAGATGAACTTAAGAATCTAAGCTTACTAAAATCTAAAACCAACTTAAGTTATTGACCCGAGTTATTTCTGACTAAAACTATTTTAATATATATAATCTCTTAACTATTAAATTTAATAAATTATTAAATGTATATAATAATTTATGTTTTGAGTTAATAACTTGACAACTAAATGATTTAAAACTAAATTATAAATTTAATTTAATTATTATTTACAAATTCAACATTTTTAACCTATTATTTATAATTTATTATAATAAAAATTAATTTTTTAATTACGATCAAACCTATTACCTTTAAGTCTATAGGACAGTGTGGATATCTTCTATCTTGTAATATGATAGACGGGACCTCGAAAGACACACAGGGAAAGTACGACAACCAACTAACCAAAATAACACCTTTGAGAAGACTATCAACTAACTAAAGTTGGATTGTAGACTACTGCAGTGTCTGGTAGACTATTGTGGAACAACATAAGAACCTTGTGATTATCTGTAAGTTCCAGGTATGATGGTCGAGACTTCAAAGCCCTTCTCTCCACGGGCACAACACTCAGCTTTTCTCTTAGGAACCTTACACTCTCACAACACCTTTTCTCCTTTGAAATAATAGTCTCAACAGTATCAACACTCTTTTCCCGTTAAATTCTAATCTTATAGCAGAATTGTTTTAAAAGCAATCACAAACTGTCTTAGATTTTCTAATACACAAGATCTTCAAAAGAGGCGAGTGTAGAGCATACTTGTCTTTGTATAATGACAGATAGTAACATCACTTAAGACTTAAGCTTTCAAGAGAGGGAAAACTTAGAGAGGATGGAAAACAAACAAACCAAACTTCATTCAAACTTCTGTCTAAATGTTTACAAACTAAATTGAGTCTAGTCCTAAGTCTACTTACAATGAAAGAGGAGCCTTGCTTTTATAGGCGAAGCAAGGGTAAGAAAGTAAATCTCTCAAGAGACAAACTCATTACAACTTTAAAAAAGAAAGTAACTTTAAAGTACAATCATCACACCTTTAACAAAGCTACTTTGAAAAGGCAAACAACTTTCTAAAAGTAAACAGTATGATGATAAGATGGAATCTTGTACAGTGATTTGTGGGCCACAAAGATTCTCTTTCATCAAAAGACTCTAAAGTAAACTCCTAAAAAGACGAGTCCCATTATGAGAATTGGAATCCAACTCATTATTTGTCACAAATTGGTTCGTGCTATAATTGAAGATTAGATAGAGAGTCTGGATTACTTGAGCTATCAGTATCATGTTGATTTATCTTTTGTCGCTTACTGGGACTGAGCTCATATGTGTGTAGTTTGTGCAGGAATTGATTCAACTCATCTTCATTAGGACTGTAATTATCATTATTAGGGTTTTGAGCATCCTGAAAGATTGAGTCAAAAGGTTGAGAAGGTCCTGTAGGGTCAAAGACTGATTCTTCTGTGTTATATTTATGGCAATTGGAACTTGGTATATCGACTTCTGATGCTTATGGTTCACTAGGAATAAATTTACCGGGATATGGTCCAATAGAGGTGGAGATGACTGGTGTGTTAGAAAAATGATTTATCACTTTGAAAAATCTCTAAGAGATTGAAGCACATTTTCTTGATGTAATGGCTAATATAATGAAGTATGATACAAATGGACACGATGTTCAGCGTAAAGGACATCAGTATGTGTTTCTCGATATGGAAGATGGAGGATGAAGAAGCAATGAGTAGATTGTCGTCTTATAGAGGCTTTCCATAGACGATGTTATGAGATTATCATAGAACATTGTTGCCTCCATTGATTTAGTGGTTGAAACCACTCAAGAAATGTCCATAGCAAAGAACTTCCATTGTTTATGTCACAGAGATGTTGATAGAGCTGAAGAGGAGATATAGTAACAGCACAAGCATAAAGGACAGAGAGTGCCCAAAGATACCATAATGTGTTTTTAGAAAGAGGATCATGGCGAAAAGTCACATTAAGGTAAGGTGCTTTGAGATTGAACATTGTGGGACTTCCAAGAGAGTTATGTTCATGAAGAAAATTATGCAAATAATAAAACAAACTCATGCGAGCAAGTGAGGCCACTTTAGAAATACTAGTAGGTGTACTAACTTTAGTAGGTGTACTAAAAGGCAAAGAGGGGTTGACTAGACATAAGAACTTGATGACTATAAACTTTAAAGGAGAAAAAAGTTGCAACGAGACTTTGGTGAAGAGGATATTTATAACGGAAAATATCAGGAGGCCAAGGTGGATGCTGTCTCAGTAACTTGGATAAACATGAAAGATAAGCTACCACATATGGTTAGAACTCAAGGATGTAATTAACAATCCTGAGGAATCGCTGTATCTGTTTCATAGTGAGATGTTCATCAGGAAAATGTAACAGCTCTTACGCAATATATGTAACAGGCTAGTAGAATCCATCTTTGAAATGCATACCCAAAAATTCAATTTCTTTAGTGTCAATGATGATTTTCGAGGCTGAAAGCATAATGTCATATTGTTTAGTAAGATCCAAGAATTGCTAAAGTAAGGCCTGATGTTCCTCATGAGTCTTTGAGAATAGGAGAATGTCATCGATGTAAATGATTACACTGTAGAGGATAGGCTCATAGATCTTGGTCATTGTTCTTTGAAACAGTGATGTGGGTGACTTTAAGCCCAAATGGCATAACAGTCCATTGGTACTGTGCATTGGGAATACAGAATGTAGTCTTGTATCTCTCAGTTGGGTCGATACTAATTACCAAAATCCTGCTTTAAGATCAAACTTGGAAAAGATAATAGCTTCTTTTGGAAATAGTACCTGAGTACTGATCTTTGGAAGAGGAAACTTGTCATCTTACAAGAATGCATTCAGAGGCTTGTAATCAATTACCAATCTCTTTTCCCCATGCTTTTGCCTAAACGTTTATTAACATAAAATGCCTAGCAAGCCTAGTCTGACTTTATGGGCTCAATCAATCCTTACTTCAGAAGGATAGCACACTCATCTTGTGCAAGTTTGAGGTCACCAGGGTTCATCCCTGGATGTGTGGCTTTTGTGGGATTGATACCCCCATTCTTTTTGAAATGTAGACTTATGAAAAAGTCAGCATTTTTTCACAGCGGATATAGGTGCGAAAATTGCACATATGATTCTGAACAATAGTCTAACAATTTATCTCGTAGTGTTGTATATGGTGTAGGAACTTGAGAAAGTTCAAACACATTTTTTACGTCGGTGTAAGGACTAAAAAATGATCGATACCTGAGGCCTGTAGGTAGGGTTTGTAAAGGTGAGGCTTTACTGTATATATCCATACCAATGAGAATATCGAGGCCAGGTAGATTGCTTCCAAGTACTTTAGTTCAAACTGTACACTGTGGAAAGAATTGTATCCCGATCTTTCTCTTTGTAATAAGCCCTATTTTGAATGAATTACGATCTGCAGTTGTAAAATACTCATCATGTGAGGTCTATGTTGTAAAGGGTAAAATGTTCGGCTTCATGATCGTACGGCTGGATCCAGTATCCATAAACCCAATGGCTTTAATAGGTAGATCATATTTGTCTTATCTGAAGTGTTGGATATGAACATATGGTCGTTGAACTAGAATACAATCTAACTTCATGCAGGTCTACTGTAGCATGTATAGTGAATCATCTTTTAGAGAAATAGAGGCGTTAGAGGATTCTTCATCTTCAGAGGTCATTACAGAAATAACAAACTTTGTGTCCTCATCTTCATGAGATTGTTCTTCAATCAGATCTTCAAAGTTATTAGAAGAATGAATAGGAAAAATTAATTGCATCTGCTTCAATAACTTGACATCCTTTTTAGTCTTGTGAGGATAAGTACGTGTAAAGTATCCTGGTTGTCCACAGAGAAAACAACGATCAGCTTTCTTGTAATGTGAGGATTTCTTAAAGAATCGAACAATTCTTCTCTTCTTGCCATCCTTTCTCACATATGTTTTTCTGAAGGGTTTATAGCCTTCCATTTGTCTGCGGAACTTGCTTCTGTGATAGACTTGTCGAAGATAAGTTTTTTTCTTGTTATGACAATCACAAGTCTTCTGTTCTTTGCACTTGAATTGAAGATAAGGCTTGTAATTTTTACAAGCCTATTTGAGAAGTGGACAACCCTTAAGGATGTTCTTGAATAAAGCATGTTGATCACACAACTTATCAAAAGAAGCTAAAGCAAGCTGGTAAACTTCTCCGAGAGATATATTAGCCATATCTCTTTGTAAAGAAACAATGGTCCGTTGTAACTCTGGTTGCAGTTGATCTGGAAGGGATGAGATAAAAGTATATTGAAGATTAACATCATTCCATCCATTCAAAAGATAGTACCTTTCTGTCATGCTTTGATAATGCTTCTGTAAATCACGATTGTCAAGTAAACAACATTTCATTGCAAAATACTCCTACTGAATCTGCTTATCATTAAGTTGAAAGTCAGCAATGAATTCCTTATTAATTATTCCAAGAAGAGCTCCGGTTATAGTGAATTAGAGATACTGAAGTCTTTGATAATCTCTAATACTTTTCCACCATTCTCGTAAAGTACCAGTGAATCGAGATGTAAACTCAGAAAAATATTCTGTAAAGGATTATTCGGTCAAGTCATTTGTAGATCTATCCAAGCACCAAATTCATGCAAGTGATTTATCCTTTTCTTTGGGGGAAGATCGTCAAAAGTGAACCAAGGTCCTAAAGTAGGCTTAGTCTGAACAGCTGGTTTTGCAGGTGTTGCCTATGGTGCTGGTTCAGGTCTAAAAGGTTCAGTACCTGTAGACTCTGCTTCACTTATTTCTGGTTCAGCTTTAGTAGGTTCAGGCATAATCATCATAACTTGTTATAATTCTAACAGATCAGCTAGCTGGGTTGAAGAATCAGAAGATGATTCAGAGATCTGTTTAGATGATGACTCAAAGATTGTTGCAGAGACTTCAATATTGGGACAGAGGCTTCATAATAAGCTTCCGTATTATCTGATTGAGCAGAGGAATCTTCTGCAACAAGTATAGGTGCAAAAGTTGCTATAAACTCTGTCTGAGGTGCTTTATCCTTTCCAATAGAGGTGGAAGGTTGAGATTTCAGTGGAGAAGTAGGAGGTGTATGGATCTGTAATGGTTTACGCCACCAATTAACTGGTTCTGGCTTGGTGAACGAAGGTTATGGCTCAAGAATTGGTTCAGGCTTTGGCTTTGACTTTGGCTTTTTAGGTTTAGCTTGAGCTGCCTAAGGATGAATATGTTGTCTAATCCAAGGATAGTTAAACTTGAAGACCTTTAAATAATCAGCTTCTTTTGGGTACTTTTGATACAGAGGAGGAGTGTATACTGGCTATATATTTGGAAATATTGAAAAGGATGAACCATATATAGTTTTAGATTGTGCAGATTGCATATCGGCTTCCATCTGTTACACAATTCTTTGTATCTTCTTGATTTCTCTAACTTTGACGTCAAATTCAAGTCCAAGATAATGTGTATCAATGTAATGTCGAAGATCAGCATCAAGTTGCTGGATCTGAGCTTTGTAGGAGTGGTACATTTGTTGGATCTGCTTAGAGACGACGTTAACTCTATGGTGAGTAGCATGAGTATGTTAACTGATTCTATCAAGCTTAGAATCAATTCTTCGAAGAACTTTGTTTTGTGCTACTGCATTTGATGTTTGCCAATTAAGAACTTCATCAAAAGGTTTGAGACAAGTGTTCCTTGTGAAGTGATTCCTATGGCTTAAATATAAGGGTTAGAGATAACCCTAGTTGGTTCATTAGTACTCTTGTATCAAGAAGGAAGGCCTTCCTTATATGGCTTAACTATCATGCCGGGTATAGGAGTAGGAGTCATAATAGGAACTACTAGCTTAGGTTGATAGGTGGAAGATTTTAGCATCTAACAAAGAGATCTGGGTTTAAATCTTTCTGTTTGTAGACTAATAGATTTGTTGAAATCATCTGGATCTGGATCATCTCTATGTGAATAATACTATTAAGGAGGTATAGAATAAGGTTTAGGCTTTTTCTTCTTCCTTCTCCTTCTGTCATATCGTTCATCATCATCATCACTGTCTGACTCAGGATTAAGACAGACTTCATAGCTGGGTTCGCAAATAGATGGATAAACATCCCATACAAAGTGTCCACGATGATGACTGACATAAACTGGATCTCCATTAGATTTGAATAAATAGGAGGACCAGATTTACCTTCCGTTTGTGAAAATACAGGCTGGATCATAAATATAGCCCCAGATGTGAAGGTCCAGATGGATCTTCGTTGGGCTTTGCATAGATGAATTTCGCCATTCCATCCTTTAATGTCTTTAAAATCAGAGGAGTAGTTGTATGAAAAGAGTGTCGATAAGGTGCGTTGAACACCTTTTGGTAATTGGTGATCCATTCAGTACACATCAACTTTTCAAGTTCCGTAGCTAGTAATTGCTTCGGGATCTCGATGATAGTAGTCTAATCATTAGCATGATCAACAACTATATAAAGAGCATAAGAAGTAGAATTTGGAAAGTTGAGGTCCAAAGCATGATTCTAAAAACGATAGATCATCTGATGATGTAAGGTAGCCATGATGGCTGTAAGATCTTGATCTGCTCTAGTGATCTGGATTTGAGCTTGCAGACGTTCAAAAAAAATGGGATCATATAACCTTATATTGAAATCAGGTGCTATTGTCAGATTGACACTTCCATTATTGAGACTAGTCAGCAAGGTACCAATCAAAACATTTTAGTACGTTGTATAGGCAGTGTCAAGAAGAGATATCTTGGCTATAGCAGGTATTCCCTTTCTTCCATGAAGTGTGAGAACAAGGCGTATAGCTCCAACAAGAGGATGTGTATGACTGTGCTCCCTTCAGAGAGAGATCAACTCCTTAAGGATTTCAAGCTTTACGTATTGTTATGTTGTGGTAGATTTGAGACCACACTGTTCTAATCTAGAACTCTGAATGATATCTTTTATTTTTGGTCTAGAGGTAGACAAAATAGTATGTATACTTCTCGTCCAAGAACGGTCACCAGAATAGATACTGTACGGACTCAACAAAGGTAAAGAAAACTCACAAATATAATTTTCTACAGGAATATGGGTAATCTCTACAAGATTTTCTATACGATTAGATAGAACACGCTTTACACTAGAAGGTAAACTAGACATAGACAAAGTAGAAGACAAATGAATAGGGTTTTTTGGTAGTGTTTCCATCACTTATAGGCTATCAGACAAATGAACCATCTTCTGATTCTTCAGTCCAGCTAGCTGATATGTCAGAATTATCACAAGTTCTGATGACTATGCCTGAACCTATTGAAGTTGAACCAGAAATAAGTGAAGCAGAATCTACAAGTACTGAACCTTTTAGACTTGAACCAGCATCACAGGCAGCACCTGCACAATCAGCTGTTCAAACCAAGCCTACTTCAAGACCTTGGTTCACTTTTGACAATCTTCCCCCAAAGAAATGGAGAGATCGCTTGCATGAATTTGGTTCCTAGATAGATCTACAAATGACTCGACCTAATAATCCTTTATAGGGTATTTTGTCTGAGTTTATATCTCGTTTTACTGGTACTTTGAGAGAATGGGGGCAAAGTATTAGCGATTATCAAAGACTTCAGTATATCCAAGTCACTACAACTGGAGCTCTTGTTGGAATAATTCATAAGGAATTCATTAGTGACTTTCAACTTATTGATAAGCAGATCCGTTAGGAGAATTTTGTAATGAAATGTTGTTCACTTGATAAGCATGATTTACAGAAGCATTATCAACACATGACAGAAAAGTACTATCTTTTGAATGGATGGAATGATGTTAATTTTTGATATGATTTTATCTCATCCCTTCCAGATCAATTATAACCAGAGTTACAACGGACCATTGTTTCTTTATGAAGAGATATGGCTAATATATCTTTTGAAGAAATTTACCAGCTTACTTTAGCTTCTCTTGATAAGCTGTGTGATCAATATGCCTTATTCAAGAACATCGTTAAAGATGGTTCACTTCTCAAATAGTCTTATAAAAAGCCTTATCTTCAATCAAGTGCAAAAAATAGAAGACTTGTGATTGTCATAACAAGAAAAAAGATTATCTTCGACAAATCTATCATAGAAGAAAGTTCCGCAAATAAATGGAAGGCTATAAACCCTTCAGAAAAACATATGTGAGAAAGGTTGGCAAGAAGAGAAGAATTTTTTGATTCTTCAAGAAATCCTCACATTATAAGAAAGTTGATCGTTGTTTTCTCTGTGGACAACCAAGACATTTTGCACGTACTTGTCCTCACAAAAATAAAAAGGATGTCAAGTTATTGAAGCAGATGCAGTCAATTTTTCCTATTCGTTCTTCCAATAACTTTGAAGACCTGATTGAAGAACAATCTCATGAAGATGAGGACACAAAGTTTGTTATTTCTGTAATGACCTCTGAAGATGAAGAATCCTTTAGTGCCACTATTTCTCTAAAAGATGATTCACTATACATGCTACAGCAGACCTGCATGAAGTTAGATTGTATTCCAGTTCAACGACCATATGTCCATGTCTAACTCTTCAGACAAGACAAATATGATCTACCCATTAAAGCCATTAGGTTTATGGATACTGGATCCAGTCGTATGATCATGAAGCCCAACATTTCACCCTCTACAACATAGACCTCACATGATGAGTATTTTACAACTGCAGATCGTAATTCATTCAAAATAGGGTTTATTACAAAGAGAAAGATCAGGATACGATTCTTTTCACAGTGTACAGTTTGAACTAAAGTACTTGGAAGCAATCTACCTGACCTAGATATTCTCATTGGTATGGATACATACAGTAAAGCCTCACCTTTACAGATCCTACCCACAAGCCTCAGGTATCGATCATTTTTCAGTCCTTACACTGACGTAAAAATGTGTTTTAACTTTCTCAAGTTCCTACATCATATACAACACTGCGAGATAAACTATTAGACTACTGTCCAAAATCATATGCACAGTTTTCTTACCCATATCTTTTGTAGAAAAATGTTTACTTTTTCATAAGTCTACCTTTCAAAAAGAATGAGAATATCAATCCCACAAAAGCCACACATCCAGGGATGAACCCTGACAACCTCAAGCTTGCACAAGATGAGTGTGCTATCATTCTGAAGCAAGGATTGATTGAGCCCACAAAATTAGTCTGGGCTTGTCAGGCATTTTATATCAATAAACGTTCAGAGCAAAAGCGTGGTAAAAAGAGATTGGTAATTAATTACAAGCCTCTGAATGCATTCCTTCAAGATGACAAGTTTCCTCTTCCAAAGATTAGTACTCAAGTACTATTTCTAAAAAAAGTTGTTATCTTTTCCAAGTTTGATCTTAAAGCAAGATTGTGACAATAGGGTATTGTTGGAACCCCTCCCGGGTACGACACGTGTCCAACATCCCACGTGACATCTGGACACGCATCCTTCGAGGAAGGGATTCCTCACCACAAAAGAATCCTCAAATGAACTTATGT
>JAOTBA010000009.1:21165894-21176642 GCA_025629845.1 Erythroxylum squamatum
TCATTTCAATAAAATATTTTATTTTTATTTATTCTTATAAAATTTTCATCTTATTTATTATATTCCGGTTTGATAACGGTTCACTACCGGTTGAACCTCTAAACCTTAAATTTTTCCTTTGACCGGTTTAATGTCCGGTTCGATTTTTAAAACATTGAATTTAGGACCGGAAAGAAAGAACTTTAGTCAGATTCTGAATTCCAAGTGTTTGGAGATTCCGTACATTAACCAGGTTAAGGTTTCTCCAGGATTCTGACAAATACCCGCTAACTGGTTTCTGATGCCAGAAAATGGGACTTCTCTCAACCCATCTGTGCCAACTACTTATTAGACTTGCCAAACCTATCAACTCAATCAGCGACGTCCGTTTCCTTGCCACCGCCAGTCAGATGACCGGTTTGCCGGAATCTTATGTCGTCAAACCACCAATCAAGCCGTGGCCACAACGCCTTTTCCCTAAACGCCTAGTTTTCATGATCAACAAACAACAGAATCTCGACCTTGCCCTTCAAATCTTCGAATACGCCGGCAAATACCACCCTGGTTTTTACCATAATTACGAGACCTACTGTTCCATTATTTCCAAGCTCTCTCGCTCTCGCGCCTTTGAGCCTATGGAGTCGTTGCTCTCTCAACTACTCGAATCCCAGCTCAAATGCGGCGAGAATCTATTCATCGACGTTATTCGCAACTACGGTCTCTCGGGCAAGCCTTTCTTGGCCTTGAAAACGTTTGTGCGCATCGAAGAGTTTAAGGTCAAACGTTCTGTGAGGTCGTTGAATACATTGTTGAACACTCTTGTACAGAACAAAAGGTACCATTTAGTTCACGCCATGTTCAGGGATTGCAAAACCAAATACGGAATAGTGCCTAATGTTTTCACTTACAACATTTTGATCAAGGGGTTATGTGAGAAAAGGGACCTAAAAGCTGCAGTTAAAGTGCTTGAGGAAATGCCCTCAATGGGTTTGATCCCAAATGTGGTTACTTACACAACGATTTTAGGAGGGTACGTTTCGTTAGGCGACATGGTAAATGCTGAGAAGGTTTTTGGCGAGCTTTTTGATAGAGGGTGGTTGCCAGATGCCACAACATTTGCGATCTTAATGGATGGGTATTGTAAACAAGGAACGTTAAATGATGCTATTAAGGTTATGGATAATATGGAAGAGTACAGTGTGGAGCCAAATGATGTTACTTATGGTGTTATGATAGAGGCTTATTGCAAAGCGAAAAAGTCTGGTGAAGCTTGTAACTTGCTTGATGATATGCTTGACAAGAACTACATACCCAGCTCAGCCCTTTGTTGTAAGGTTATTGATGTGTTATGTGAGCAAGATAAGGTGGACGATGCTTGTGACCTGTGGAAGAGAATGTTAAAGAAGAATTGCATGCCCGATAATGCGATTACTAGCACACTTATACATTGGTTATGCAAGGAGGGAAAGGCATGGGAAGCGAGGAAATTGTTTGATGAGTTCGAGCAGGGTTCAATCCCGAGCCTTTTGACCTATAATACCCTCATAGCGGGGATGTGTGAACAAGGGGAGTTGAACGAGGTTGGGAAGTTGTGGGATGATATGGTGGAGAAAGGTTGTACTCCTAATGCTTTCACATATAATGTGTTGATAAAGGGCTTTTCTAATGTAGGGAAAGCAAAAGAGGGCATTAGGATTCTTGAGGAGATGTTGGAAACAGGGTGCTCACCTAATCGTTTAACTTACTCGGTACTGATTGAGGGGTTGCAGGAATCAGAAATCAAAGGTGAAGTTGACAAAATTGTTTCCATGGCCATCACAAGAGGAGGAGTTTGTGGTTCTTGGGATCTATTCCTATGCAAGGTTGTTTGTAATCTGGATAGAGGGATGAGGATTCTCGACAAATTGTTGAAGGAGAATGCTGTATAGATATTCATTTGAGAGTAAAGGTTGTTTGGCATGCAGATTATAAAAGAAAACTGGCCCCTGAAACTTATTAAAAATTAGCCAACAACCAAGCCAAGGTTTTGGTTTGTTCTGAGTTAAACTTCCTTATTGGTGAAGTTTGTCTTGATATGGCTCTCTTGAAGAGTTTCTGACTATAATGCTCAATATTCACAAAGATTACGGTCCCATACTGTTCAAGCTGCTTTGCATGGTTGAGTACGGGGCGGACAAGTTACTAAGTTGCACAACATTACGAGAAGTTATCAAGTCATTCTCGATTTCTTGATGAAACAACTCAGAATCCAAGACCCCATTGTTTTGTAGTTTATTTTCTTCCGATTACAGAGTTAAGTGGTAGTGTAGCTCCAAAGAGTTAACGAAGAAGACACAAAGAAGAACTAACAAGAGGTAAAGTGAGGGATACAATAGGAATTTCACACAAAAGACTATAATAGGAATTCACTAATGCAAGTTGACCTGTACAATTATGTTACAACAGAATACATCCCAGCCCTGTATTTTGTTTTGTATTTACTGACAAATGCATGGTTAGTATTGAACCAATAATTGTATAAATATATAGACGAGCAAATAACAAAATAATACATAATTCTACACATAAATTTCTTTCATGGTATTACATTAGAGTGACCAACGTCAATAAGTGAGGGAAACTCTGGGTCATCAGCCACCACTCTAAATGGTACATCATCATCCTCTTTTGATTTTTCAGCCCTAGCAAAGACCCTAAACTTCAATCTTCCCATCTAGCTTGATAAACAAAACTTTGTCAATTGGAGAGCCCAAATCCTTGCAGCGATAAGAGCTTTTGAGCTTGCAAACTTTGTCAATACAACACCTCCTCCTCAGTTCATCACTAAGTTCATCACTGCAGACATAAACCAAGTCAACGAAAATTCTGATTACAAAGCATGGTGAAAAACAAACCAGCTACTGTTATGCTGACTGTTTTCAACCATTAGAGAAGAAGTAATAGGACAGATAAACCATTCCAATTCATCCTACCAAGTTTGGCAAATTTTGGAGAATCTTTATGCTCAAACTTCCATGGTTAGAGTTCTACAACTAAAACATCAACTTTCAACAATTAAAAAAGGTTCACATACCATATCAGAATATATGCAAAAGTTAAAATCATAGGAGACCCACTTCAAGTAGCAGGACATGCAATCACTGAGTATGAACTAATATTATGTGCCTTAAATGGCCTTGGTCATGAATATGATCCTGTTGTGGTTTATCTAACACATTCTATGAAAACTTCAACTCTACAAGAAGTGCAATACTCTCATATGATGCATGAAACAAGAACAAAGCAGCTGAACACAATTAATCAAGAAGATATCTCATCACCAACTGCAAACTCTGCAACTTTCAATCAAAACAATCAACGAGGAAGAAGTGGATTTAGAGGAAGAGGAAATCGTGGGAGAGGAGGCAGATGGAATGGAAATAGAATCTTTTGTCAGCTTTGCCACAAACTCGGTCATGAAGCACTGAAATATCACAAAAGGTTTAATATATCATGGCAAGGTAACACTATCCAACGATGGAGGCAAAACATCTTCACTTAACAAACATAGAACAATGCACAAAACTGTCCTCAATCCTATTTGGCTCAAAATCAGCATGGATATCCTTCCTCAGAAGCAATCAATAACAATACATGGTTTATAGACAGTAGAGCTACAAATTATGTAACAGTAGACCTTAATAATCTGTCAATAAGTTCTAAGTACGTTGGAAATGATCAACTCACTGTTGGTAATAGTAACTCTCTTCCTATTGCTAATATTGGCTCATCTTACATACATTTCTTAGATAATACACACACACACCTCTTGCACTGAAACAAATTCTATATGTTCCAACCATAACAAAAAATCTGCTAAGCATTTCTAAACTTACCAAAGGCATCAAAATTTCTGTTGAGTTTACTAACGAAAGTTGTCTATGGACACAAAGTAACAGGGAAGATTCTGCTCAAGGGAGTGCTTCAGGATGGCCGTTATAGCCTTAAAGCGACTAAACTACCTAATAAAATTAGGTCGGTCATGCAAACATACCCTGCTCATAAGTTGGTGAATGATGTCGCCTGCAACCAAATATAAAAGAAATCACTTCCGTTAAAACAAATTAATGTAGTAGCGGTAAGTGAATATCGTTCCCACGAGGAATCTTTGTGGTAATGAGTTGCGAATTCAAACGAAACAAATAACAAAAGTAAAAAGGGGGGTTGTTTAATCACGACAATATTAGAAAATCAAAGGAAAAATCACAAATTGAAACAATAATTAAATCTGAAAAATCAATGGAAAAATACCTTGGTTTCAGGTCACCGATGTTATCATGCTATTATGGATCCTCGACATAAGATTGCAATCATTAACAAACATTCATTGGGGGAAATTTCTCTTAGGTGTAATGACTAGAAACATGTATCCTAGCATTCTTATTAAACAATAACCTAGATATGATCATAGGTATAATTGAATAATAGCATTAAGAATCAAGAACCAATGAGTAAGTGAAATACATGTACGACATGCAATCAATCAAGCAGATATCTTCTTAGAATTTTCCGACTCTAACGTAGAGAAGTTAATCCTAATTGCTACTTGTGATTATCAAAATTGAACGT
Organism: Erythroxylum squamatum; assembly: GCA_025629845.1. Classification (NCBI taxonomy): domain Eukaryota; kingdom Viridiplantae; phylum Streptophyta; class Magnoliopsida; order Malpighiales; family Erythroxylaceae; genus Erythroxylum; species Erythroxylum squamatum. The sequence continues at coordinate 21,170,482 of JAOTBA010000009.1, forward strand.
CATATTTCGTTAATCTAGCGATTGAACCAATTAATCTTTAGTTGCGCACCTAGAAACTAACGAATCCAATTAGAAAGAATAGATCTGAAGATATCCAATGTTTATTAACAACGTAAAAAGTATCTGAAATATCTCACTATAATAACATGTAACATGGATCTCCTCAACCAAGATAAGAAATTTAGCTACTCATAATTGAATTAAAAACAAAGCAAATAACAAAGCAATACGTCTCCATCCCTGGTCCTTTGATGAAAATACGAAAACTCTAATTGAAAATATGCAGAAACGTAAAGAACAAAACCAGAAAAGTGCGGCAGCCAAAAGATTCCGAAAACCCTATTCTAAACCTAATATATATATGCGTGAATTAGCCCCAATCTCCTTCTTTAAAGTAATCTCTTCGTTATCTTCTCTTGATTTTGTCCAAATAAGGTGCTCTTCTATTTTCGGTAGGTAACTCCCTTGAAAGATGGCAAGATAATCTTCAAAGATTGTGTTTTGTTTGAAATTGAATTCTGAAATTTTATCTCCAGAATTATTCCATCCTTAGGCATGTCCACGCTTAGTCATTGAATTTCTGTCAATTTGGGGATTTCGTATTTCTTTCCTTCTTTTGCATCTTTTTGATCCTATTTTGTCCCTAAGCTGTTGAAAACCATCTGTGAACAATTATAAAACAATTCCATTAAATTCGGATAATAATTTCAACACATCAACGAATATTAAGTCCAAAATAAGTGCAATTTAAATGACTTAACAAAAGTCTAGTTTTTCATAACAGAAAGTTTCTTCTCTTTTAAGGGTAGTCATTGTGAGACAAGAATAACATAGAAAAATGTTAATGTTTGGCCATCCTTCCAACAGTATCTTAAAGCAAATTATAAGTTCAATGAAGTTCAATGTTAATCTTAACAACATATCCCATTGTGATGCCTGTAAGCAAGGAAAATTGCACGAACTACCTTTTCAAACTCATGTCATAACCGCTCAAAATCCATTAGACATCATATACTTCGATATTTGGGGACCCTCTCCATATCTCTCAACTGAAGGACATAAATACTATCTTATTTTTGTTGATGTCTACACAAGATTCACATGGTTTTATCCCTTAAAATTAAATTTGATACTCTATCAGTTTTTGTCAAATTCAAAGCCAATGTAAAACTCTAATTGAACAGAAAAATCAAAGCTCTTTACACTAACATAGGAGGTGAATACAAAGCCCTTTTACCTTACCTCACAAAATATGGGATACATCCACGTGTTAGTTGTGCTTGTTAGTGTTATGATCTAGAAGCCAATCATTAGGTGGTTGTATTCTAACATTATGTTCATGAATTGGATGGTTTATATCATTTAGTTCCATAAGTTTTCATTATTTATGGATTATTCGAGTTGAGGACTTAGATTGTAGAACTCTATAATGAAAATAATGATTACTCTGAAATATCGCTAATCTTAGTAATTAACATGGAATATTAATTGACCACTAAAATATTAGTGTATGGATTAAATGATGGTGATGTTCTACAAGCCATTTGATAAGGAGTTATCGGTTTAATCACACAGATACATAATGAAGACTATGACATTCGAAAGACCCTAAATGAAACATTATTAGGATTATGTTTATGTCATTAATGTTTCATACGTGACTTGAATTCTATAGTATGAGATGTTCATTTTCTTACATGAGAAATGTGTATTTGTTGGCATTGTCTAACGCTAACCGTAACAGGTAGCTATACAGATAATGCCACAGTATGCGTAACTTATGTAGAGGATAAATGTTCATCAAGAATACTGTTGTCTCTCGCATATGATATGAGCGATAATGTATATAGGCCCTTGATAAAGTAATATTGTATGCATGCAATATGTTTAAGGAGTTAATCATATTTACGATTTACTTTGGAAATCAAGAAGGAATAAATTGGAAAGAATGACATATTCCAATCTTGCATTTATTCAGGATATTATGAGACAAGAGAAACAATTATTGCTTCAGGATCGTGATTTGTGTACGATACTTATTAGCTATGTCATTTAAGTAATTATAATATATTTTGCTAGATACTGCTTATGATATATAGAATTAAAAGGGGTTTTAATTCTATTGTCAACATGACATAGATCCCAATGGTTCACACCAGAAAAGATTTGATTAGAAAAAGATAGTTATTCTAGTATATCTTACGGAGATATGAATATGACGATAAAATTAATTATGAGTGTTATAATTATTTTGGTCGTCATACGGTATTAGAATAAATGTTATTAGATAACAAATTTAATCCTAGATAAATTTGTTTGATATGCATGACTTGTTATATAAATTTAATGATGCATATAATTATATGGTATAGTTATACGACAATTGGGTCAAATGTTTAAATTATTTTAAAACATGAGATAAATGGCAAAGTGGCTTTTTAAATGAGTATTCACATGACCAACCTTGTAAGAGTATGAGCTGTCCATGAAATTAGCATAAAGATGTGTTTAAAGTCTTATGACTAAGTTACCCTTTTCATTTTGTTTTTGACTTTATTTACACAAGGGCTTTTGGAAAATTAAAAGGGCGTTTAATTAACCCTAATTTGTCCAAAAGGAAGAAGGATTTTCGTGCCTTTTATGTGGGTTTTCCAGCTGCCTTTTTCATCCTCTTCTTCCTATGGTTTCAAATTTTCTTTTCTTTTCTCTTTTTTCTTCCTCCAAGCTGCCGATTTTCTTCATCCTTCTTACAAGAACCAAAAAGCTTTGTCATTTAGCTCATGTGTTAAGCATTCAATCACCCATCTTTTTGTTTATTTTGGGGATTTTTCTAAGATCAGAGATAAGCCATTGAAGTACCATCTAGCATCAGGAAACATTGGGCTTTCTAATTGATCTCTGGTGGAAACATTAGAGTGCATCTTATTTGGTGCAAAGAAGGTGAAGCCGTGAGCAAGGAGCTGAAGTCGTGAGCTAGGAGGTGTAATTGTGAGGTCTTCTATTTGGTTTGGAGACCAAGTTCAAGGTATAATGGTTTATATGCTTTGATTTGTGCTATATTGGTTTATGAATTGGTTACAAGACAAGATCTTTTGGGTTCTTATTAGTTTTAAAATTTTTGTTTTAACCATTTCAACCCTTACAAAATCGACAGTCGTTACACTCACCAATAAAATGGTGTCTTCGAGAGAAAACACCGACATATTACTGAAATAGGACTAACTCTTTTATCCCATTCTCACATGCCACTCACCTATTGGTTAGAAGCCTTCTCTGCAGCCACCTATCTCATCAATAACTTCCCATCTCCAAGACTAAACAATCTCTCACTATTTAGAAAGTTGTATAATAAAACCCCAAATTATCTCTATCTCAAAACATTTAGTTGTAGTTGCTTTCCTTATCTCAGATATTATTCTCACCATAAATTCGAGTTTCATACCACAAAATATGTTTTTCTTGGATATAGTTCAATGCATCAAGGTTACAAATGTTTGACTAATCAAGGAAAAATCATCATCTCTCATCATGTGGTCTTTAACGAGGAAGAATTTCCATTTCCTCAATTTTTTCCCACACACTCAAATCATCCTATAGCTTCACCGAGTCTCCCTACCTTCACTCTTAACCTCAACTTCACCCTCTCTAAAGGCTGTCACGACTCACTCCTCTACTGCAGAATGTTCTCACGCAACTGAATCCTCTAACAGGCAGGTAAACTCTTAGAATCCTTGCTCACCAGCAAATCCTATAATTTCATTAAACAATCAAAATACCTTACCTAATCCCATTCTGTCAACCACACCAAACACTGAACCCAATCCTTCTTTCCCATTAACACAAAATAATCATCATATGCAAACTCGCTCTAAAAGTGGAATTTTTAAACCCAAACTTTATTCCTTCTCCCTTGCTTTAAATACTCACACTGAACCCACAACAATTTCCGAAGCTCTAAATAATCATATATGGTTTCAAGCTACGCAAGATGAATTCAATGCGTTATAACAAAATCACACTTGGACACTTGTTTCCTATGAGCCTATCATGCACATTCTTGGCACAAAATGGGTGTTCCGGACAAGGATAATGCTTATGGGACTGTCTTTAAAAACAAGGCTCGATTTGTCACCAAAGGGTTTAATCAAACCCCTGACATTGACTTTTTAGAGACTTTCAGCCCTGTTGTGAAAGCCTCAACAATCAGAGTAAGTATGTCACTTGTTGTTTCTCATCACTGGGATATCCAGCAAGTTGACATCAACAATGCATTTCTACATGGGGACTTACATGAAACTATTTATATAAATTAGCCATGAGGATTTGAAAGTAAAACACAGTCGCATCATATTTGCAAACTGGCTAAAGCTCTCTATGGGTTGAAACAGGCCCCTAGGGCTTGGTTTCATAAACTAAAACATGCACTGTCTCAGTGGGGGTTTCATAATTCAAGGCCAGATACTTCTCTATTCTATTCAAACAATAATGGAATCATTACAATGCTACTAGTCTATGTGGATGATATCCTAATCACAGGAAATTCAACTCAAGCTATTCATGCAGTTATCAGTCAATTATAGTCTCAATTTGCACTTAAAATGCTTGGAAGCATAAATCATTTTCTCGGTTTTGAAACATATACAAGCAGAAATGGATTATATCTTTCATGGAAACATTACATCGAAGATTTACTTACCAGAACCAACATGTCTTCATGCAAGCCCTGTTCCACTCCAATCACTGCAATAACCAAATTATCTCCGCGTGATGGCACACCCTTTGAATACCCAACACTCTACCGAAGTATCATAGGAGAACTTCAGTATCTGTGTAATACAAGACCGGACATCGGCTTCGTAGTAAATAAATTAAGTTAGTTTTTACAAAATCTTCTAAATACACACTAGATTGCATGTAAAAGGGTTTTGTGTTACCTGAAAGAAACTTCAAATCTGGGACTGCTTTTTCAACCATCATCTACACCTCTCGACTTCCACACCTATAGTGACTCCAACTAGGCCAACTCTCCAGATGATCAAAAATTAACAACCGAATGATGCGTCTTCCTGGGAGGAAATCTTGTTTTCTGGATCTCCAAGAAACAATCGACAGTAGCTCTATTTAGCACTGAGGCTGAATATCGAGCCCTCATACAGGTGTCTACCGAACTCATCTAACTCAAATCCCTACTATCTGAGTTAAGGTTTTCTCTCTCTCTCAAACCTACTATGTGGAGCAACAATAGCGACGCTCGATCGCTGGCTCAAAACTCACTCTTTCACTCAAGAACAAAACATATTGAAGTGGATGTACACTTTATCAGAGATAAAGTGGAAAAAGGAGAACTTGAGGTCAGATATGTTAATACTGTAGACCAGCTTGCCGACATCCTCACAAAGCCTTTGACATCGTCGAGATTTTTCTCTCTAATTACCAAACTGAACCTAGTTTGAAGCCCTTAATTTAGTTTGAGTGGGGACGTTAACAAAGAAGACACAAAGAAGAACAAATAAGAAGTAAAGTGAGGGACACAATAGGAATTTCACACAAACGGCTATAATTGGAATTCACTAATGCAAGCTAGCCTGTACAATTCTGTTACAACATAATACATCCCAACTTTTTATTTTGTCATGTATTTACTGACAAATGTATGGTAAGTATTGAACCAATAAATGTATAAATATATAGATTAGCAAATAACAAAATAATACATAATTTCTACACATAAATTTCTTTCACAAAGAAGTTGTTGCAAACAAACCAAAAAGTGAAAATTACATTGTTTCCTCTTATAGAAGCTAATTTTGTACCAATTCGGTCATTGGAGAGGGACTTCAGGCCACGTAACAAAGCTCAGGGATCCTTAGTTGATTAGAACCTTTAGAGCGTGGAAATGAAGTGGCTTTTGTTGGATTTTTAAAGAAAAGAAGATAAAGAAAGATAATAGAAGCCAAGCTTTACTGATTTTCATTAAACTCAAAATAATGACAGCACACCTAAATAAATATAGAAATAAACTAACCTTCCTAAATGCTAGCAACTAGGAGAATAACACGGGAATCAAGAAAAGGCCCACTACCCCACAAACTTCACAACTAACTGACTAGATAAACATGGCCACATAATCAATAAAAATAATAATTTTGAATCAATATCCA
>JAOTBA010000009.1:21194860-21210830 GCA_025629845.1 Erythroxylum squamatum
CAAGTATGAAAGTTATATATTACAATAATGTTGTCACTAAATACATAATATATGTTACAATAAATTTATCACTAATGCCTTATCATATACATCTGATATGTATAACAAATCTTCACTAGAAAACCCAATGATTGAAGAGGTTGAGTAGGCATCAATGTATCTTTTCACCTACAACAGAAAATTGCGAAATGACATAAGGTAACGAAAAGAAGGATGTCTTGAAATTAACAGTGAATGCAGAATCATTTAAAGAGCAAGCAATACCAAATGGGGAGCACAAGAAGAGGTATCAAATTCAAATGGAAGCGAATAGGAAGATTTCTTAAAACTCATGCCGAACATTAATGTTTCAACCTACAACATCTAATTTTGTTACAAAGGAAACAGAGAATGAAACCAAATTGAACTTCAGAAAGTTAAATCATATACCTCTTCAGCGCTTCCTCCACCATGATCATCATTTAGGGTTTGTCCATGGTCGCCCATAACAAGAAGAAAAGTGTTTTCATGCAAGCCACCTGAACTAGAATCACCATCCAGAATTTTGATAAGCTTCTGTAGTAGAATTTGTGGTAAAGCATTATCAAATAAGAATTAAGCATTCAGGAAAGATTAAAACCAACAAACAAACGTAGCTTAATAATGGATACAAACTAATATTTGCAACTGATAAAATATTTTGCTATTTGCAAAACTCATTAATCAAACAAGAGATACAAATATTTTGCTATTTGCAACTGATAACATATGTCAATCATACCACACCAAGAAAAATGAGCAATAAGAACATCCCAGTCTTCTTGAAAAAGGGAAGTAAAAAGGTGTTCAATGCACCTATCATCAGCCTGAAACAATAAGTTTTTGGTATATTACGAAATGTGAAGAATTGATAGCGAGAAAATAATACAGAAGCCAAAATGCAATACCGTATGAAGATCTTTAACATTAAAAGAAGGATAGGAATAAGATTTCTTAAATGTTGAGGAAATAGCTGAACCCATATATCATCACCCATCATCACTACATGTTTCCCGTTGAGAACCATCTGCAATAGGCATTAGAATTAAAAAAACTGAGATAGTTGAAAAAAAAGAATCAAGAAAGCTCCAGAGAACATACTGTCGTAGATTCCCAAATGTAAAGAGCTCAGTAATCATGCTAACTGTTTTCTTCTTCTCATCCACCCATAAGTTATACAACTTGATGATGTTTTCATCCTTCAATGACCTTAGCGAATGAACTTCAGAGTATAGCTTCTCCAAATCTTCTGGGGTCTTCAAGACATCATCGATGCTCACTTGGTTCCATGCAACTTCTATGCCATCTACTTCATCAAATGCTTTGTAACTACAAGAAGATAACAAGTAAAACAATTAGATTTATAGTGAAAACAATAATCTTCCTACAATCATATGGCTTGCTTGGAAGTACAAGTCATTAAGGAAGTTTATAAACTAAAAAGGGCAATGTGTGAGAACCATACACGGTCTTGAGGGCACCTTTGCCCAACACCTCATGATACAGTACCACAAAAGGGGACCAGATGGAAATTAATGACTATATAAGAAAAAACAACCACTTTCACAAGGGGAAAAAAGAACAAAGTTCAAAACTAGGCCTTGTATGCAACATTTAGAAATAATCTTCAGCATCACAGGGCTCAATTACTTCCCTCAGCCTAAGTACTGCATAATTCTCCCCCAACCCACGGCATGTCCGAAACTCCGAATATATGGGAAATGGTAAAGTCCAATCTCAGAAAACCAACAAATGAACCATCATAAAGTAAAAAGACTGGGTGCTTATCTTAACAAAAATCCAAATTTTTCAAGCCCCAATACATTTATTTTATCAGCATGTAACCAGGATGCCAATCCTATGCACGCCAAATTAAACATGCCATAAGCACAATGTAAACCAAATGAAAATTACAAACCAGGAGCATTACGAAAAGGGGTTGTGAGGTTACCCGAACATATCTACCAGTAGGATCTTTTTCTACAAAATCGGCCCCCGTATCAGGAGGCTGCATAGCCGAGCAAGCTCCGTTATTCAAAGCCAACATAAATCCAGTTGTGTCCCCAACAACAGCAGGTCTCATTTCTCCCAATTACCAAACACCAACAGGCAAGCGAAAAAGGGACAAAACGGACTTGACAACAGCTACTTTGCGGTCCAAAAGACAACTACTTAGGACAACACATAAACGAAGAATCAAAGCAAGCGTCGCGAAAGACAAAGACAGAGGCTTTGAGGTCTTTGCTCGGAGAAGGCTTCGGACGCGATGGAGAAGGAATCGAATGCCGAAATACGCAAGGGGACTCGGCATTCGACGGCGACGTTTCCCCCCTCTCGAGGCAATGAACCTGACCAATTCATAACCCCAAATCCCGCTCCTTTATGTCTCCCTTCCATCATCAAACCAAACCCAGTACAACCCAATCCTCCATTATGGTCATCCTTATGATACAAAACAAATACCGACCCAGTACCAAGAATGAACCTACGAATCAAAAGACGCGAACTTTTCCACTATTTAGCCAGAAAAATTCGACCTTTTTAGAAATCCTGAGACCCTTTATGAGTTGTGGTTGATTGATGAAACATAAGAGATGGGACGAGGGTGAAACGTCAGAGAGGAAATGGAGTTAGGCTACATAAATGAGGTTCAAACTTTGGACGGAGAATTGGAAATTAGGTGTGCGTAATATAAGGTAGAGACAAACACTTGTGTGGTAAGTTATTAAGCTCCAAGAACTTCCATCTTTGTTGTGTCTCGGAATAGATTTTGGTTGTTGATTCTGGATGCGGCGCCGCTTCTGTTCACCTCTTCCCTAGTTGTTATTTCGGCCGTTTTCCATTTCTCTAATTGTGAGACTTTCAGCAGGTGGTGTCGTGGTGTAGTTGGTTATCACGTCAGTCTAACACACTGAAGGTCTCCGGTTCGAGTCCGGGCGACGCCATCAACCAACTTAAGCTTTTGTTGTAATTATTCGTTTAAATCAAAATTATCCTTAATTACTCTTTTTAATCATTTCCAAATTCTATATTATTACCCTTTCTTAATTACTCTTAAAAAAATGATTCTTGGGATTATGCTTCCATCATAACAGCGGACGAGGACAACCGACAACCTTAGACGAGTTTCTTACATATCTCCCGCGAATACTGGACGGGCGTTGTTGATGTGATTCCACGAGCTTTTCACTCTCTACCGAACTCTCGCTTACATTTATCTGTTTTAGCCCACAAAACACCATATCGCGCACAACTCTTCACTAGCACAATTCATCAAATATGGAGTCTCGACTACGGAGGCAACTGTCGAGGACTAGACGAAAAGCCGACTTGACGGCGATTCTGCGGAAGTCATGGTACCATTTGAGGTTGTCGGTCAGACATCCGACGAGAGTCCCCACTTGGGACGCTATTGTTCTAACCGCCGCTAGCCCCGAGCAAGCCCATCTCTATGACTGGCAGCTCAAGAGAGCCAAGCGCATTGGTCGCATCGCCACTTCCACTGTTACTCTCGCAGTACCTGACCCGAAGGGTCAACGGATCGGGTCAGGTGCCGCCACTCTCAATGCCATTTATGCTCTTGCCATGCACTATCAGTCGCTTGGCGTTGACCTTGACCTTTACCACCCAGATGTAGGGAGTTTGAGTAATCCCGTTTTGTAGTTTGCTTTCTAATTGTGGTGGTTGTGATAATTCTGTCTTTAGTGGCAGGTTTTTGATAAAATGATATCAAAAGGTAGAGACTTTTTTTATTTATTCTGGATAGAATTGGATGGTATGATTAACTAAATGGAGAGATCTGATCTACTTTATGTTTGATATTGTAATGATTGATAATTTTTCCAATTTTCGCAATGTCTAATCTAAGAGGATTTTCTCATGACGTCAAAGGAAAGTGGAGTTGGTAAATAGATGTGCTTAGTGATGCAACATTTAGATTAATCTTTCGGATGTTTGCCTGTGTTTCTGATGAAAAGACGGGGGTCACAATATGCTGACCATTGGAAATGAACCGCTTTGATGCATCTTTTCTTGTGATTATTAGCATATAGGTTGTTTAAATCTGTTTTCAGGCTGCAGCAGTACTTGACAGTTAATGCTGATGCTGCAAGTGGTGACTTTTTTCACTTATGGTGATAGGGTATCTGTGATCAACAGGTGGTATCTGCGGTGAATGGCAGTTTTGGATCTTCTTTGCCTCCTGAAGGGTCTAAGTTTGAAGAGTCTATTCATCCAATTGTTAGATTCATGGCCAAAAAGCATATACTATTGCTTCATGCTGGAGGCGACTCTAAAAGGGTCCCATGGGCAAATCCTATGGGGAAAGTGTTCCTACCGCTTCCATATTTAGCAGCAGATGACCCTGATGGGCCAGTCCCACTGCTTTTTGACCATATACTTGCTGTTGCTTCTTGTGCCAGGCAAGCTTTCACAAATGAAGGTTATTTGCACTGCTTGTTACATTCAAGTGAAACCTGACTGTTTTATAACTGTACATATTCTTATCGATGATTGTCTTCCCTGAGGAAAATGCCAATGCTTTTACAAATTATTGGCTTCTTTTGTACAAAATTAGGAAGGCAAGAACTGTCCCAGGAGCAACCAGCGACTCAGGGTTATATTGTAAGATATTATAGTAAATGTCTTAATGATTCAGAGCAATTGCTATGAAACCAGTCTTATGTGGAGTGCTTGACTACTTGTGCATGTTTATATAATTTCAAATTGCTAACAATATTCAGCTGCACATGTAAAGTATGAAGTATGAGTATTTCCAATCAACTTAAGTGAGCATATAATCATATATCAATTAGGAAATATGGAAATACATGTGTCAATATGAGCTGTATTGAAGGTTTCTTTGTTAACCTGATCCATTAATAGCTAGAGAATTGAGCTGAAGCTATAGTCATCCTTCTGGCTGACCTTTTTATCGATGCCCATAGCCTCAATAGGTTTAATAGCTGACTCATCGTGAGAAACATTGTAAAATAAATGAACAATCATCAACATCATCATATCAAAGCATCATTAAGTCAATCACTTGCATGCTAGGACACTTGTAAGCTGATAACATTAGTTTGTGTCACCTCTAACTTCTTTGAACATCTGCTTATGAAGTCAAAATCAATGTAGGTGGAATCTTGACAATGACTGGAGATGTTCTTCCTTGTTTTGATGCCTCTTCCATAGTTATTCCAGAGGATGCATCCTGCATCGTTACTGTACCCATCACCCTTGACATTGCTTCTAACCATGGCGTTGTTGTCGCATCTAAAAGTGGGATCCTCATGGAAAGTGATAAAGTCTGTCTGGTCAACAATCTTTTGCAGAAGCCTAAAGTAGAGGAACTCATTGAAAATCAAGCAATTTTGGATGATGGTCGAGCATTGTTGGACACCGGAATTATCGCAGCTAAGGGTAAAGCATGGGTGGAGCTTGTTTCACTCGCATGGTCCTGCCAACCAAGTATTGAAGAGCTTTTGAAACGTAAAAAAGAGGTAACAAACGTATTTTTAATTTGTGGTATTTCTATTGTCATGACATACAGCTTAGTTAAGAGGAGCTATTCCTTATGTGCCTTCAAATTTCAGTTTATATAATCTCATTTATTATTTTCCCCAACTTTGTCAAAAAGTTCAATGAAAAAAAGGAACTTTGTACCATCAACCATCTAGTATGTTGAGCTTATCTTCAAATGAATTTATATGCATTCCCTGGACTTGGATCAGATGAGTTTATATGAAGATCTTGTAGCAGCTTGGGTACCTGCAAAACATGAATGGTTGCAAGCAAGACCTATGGGCAAAGAGCTGGTCAAACGATTGGGCAATCACAGAATGTTCTCCTATTTTGATTGTACGTTGAAGACAAACTAAAGCATTACTTGATCCTTATTGTTTTTAAGATTTTCTGACATCATTTATCTCACTGATGTTAGTTGAACCCTGTTCTTACTCAATGCAGATGACTTGTTGTTCCTACATTTTGGAACTTCAAGTGAAGTTTTGGATCACCTAAGTGAGGCAAGCCCAGAGCTTGTAGGGCGAAGGCATCTGTGTTCCATCCCAGCTACCACTGTGTCTGACATTGCCGCATCTTCCGTAGTTCTTTCTAGCAAAATTGAACCTGGTGTCTCAGTTGGGGAAGATTCTCTTATATATGATTCATCTATTTCTGGTGGAATACAAATTGGTTCTCAATCTGTTGTTGTTGGCATTAACATCCCAGAAGAAATTGGTAATTTTACTAAAAGTTCATTTAGGTTTATGCTCCCAGATCGTCATTGTCTTTGGGAGGTTCCTTTAGTGAAACGTGAAGAAAGAGTCCTAGTGTATTGTGGACTTCATGATAACCCAAAAAATTCACTTACAAAAGGTGGCACATTTTGCGGGAAACCATGGGATAAAGTCTTACATGATTTGAGCATTCAAGAAAGGGATTTATGGAACTCACAAGATGTTCAAGAGATGTGCTTGTGGAATGCAAAAATATTTCCCATACTTTCTTACTCTGAGATGCTTAATTTGGCCTCATGGTTTATGGGTTTGTGTGACTTAAAATCTGAGTACTTTCTTCATTTGTGGAAAAGTTCACCCCGTGTCAGTTTGGAAGAATTACATAGATCAATTGATTTTTCAAAAATGTGCATGGGCTCAAGTAATCATCAAGCAGATCTTGCAGCTGGAATTGTCAAGGCTTGCATTAACTATGGCATACTTGGGCGGAATTTGTCTCAACTGTGTCAAGAAATTTTGCGGAAAGAAACTTCAGGATTTCAAATATGCAAGGATTTTCTAGACTTGTGTCCCAAACTTCATGAGCAGAATTCTAAAATTCTTCCTCGAAGTCGTGCATACCAAGTGGAAGCTGATCTTCTTCAAGTATGTGGAGATGGAAAAACTGCATCCCAGATGGAAGATAAAATTTGGGCTGCTGTTGCTGATGAAACTGCTTCAGCAGTTAGATATGGTTTTAGAGGTAAAGTTAGATATTCATGATGTAAATGCTGTCACAATGATGATACAAAAAGGCATGTGCATACAAGCCATGTCAAATTCTCTATTTTCTATTTAATCATTGTCTTTTTTTGTTTTTTACTTTGGTTGGATACGCTTGGTTCTTTAGTCAGTTATCTTTCCACTGACGTTCATATTGCTCCTCTTTGATTCCCTTGGCATATTTTTTTCATGGACCTCTTTCTTATCTTGCCCGCAGAACATCTCTTAGGTTTGCCTGGTAGCAAGCATACTTCTTCTCAGAGCAATCACTTTGACAGTTCCCTGGACCAGTCTTTCCAGCCTAGAAGGGTGAAAGTTGAGTTACCTGTCCGTGTAGATTTTGTTGGGGGATGGAGTGATACTCCTCCATGGAGCTTAGAGCGGGGTGGTTGCGTTCTGAACATGGCAATAAGTCTGGAAGGTTGTCTCCCTATTGGCACAACCATAGAGACAACAAAAGAGGCTGGAGTTTTGATGACTGATGATGCTGGCAATGAACTTTTTGTTGACAATTTAGCCTCTATTGCACCTCCATTTGATAGCAATGATCCCTTCCGTCTTGTCAAGTCTTCATTGCTTGTAACCGATATTATTCATGGGAGCATTCTTTCATCCATGGGCTTAAAGATCAAGACCTGGTCCAATGTACCCCGTGGTAGTGGGCTGGGGACTTCTAGCATCCTAGCGGCTGCTGTTGTTAAAGGGCTTCTCCGGATAAGCGATGGAGATGAAAGTAATGAAAATGTTGCTAGACTTGTGTTGGTGTTGGAGCAGCTCATGGGGACAGGTGGGGGTTGGCAGGATCAAATAGGAGGTTTGTATCCTGGCATTAAGTTCACCGCAAGTTTCCCTGGTGTGCCATTGCGCCTCCAAGTTATCCCCTTGATGGCTTCTTCTAAGTTGATTTCAGAGCTGCAGCAGAGATTACTTGTTGTTTTCACTGGTCAAGTACGTATTTAGAATTTTGTTTTTCCTTTTACACATTCTGCTGTAGTCTGTTTCAAAGCAAGGTGGAATTCCATCTGCAGGTTCGACTTGCTCATCAAGTTCTGCAGAAGGTTGTTACAAGATATCTTAGACGGGATAATCTACTTGTTTCAAGTATCAAGCGTCTTGCTGAACTGGCCAAAGTTGGGAGAGAAGCTTTAATGAACTGCGATGTCGATGAGTTAGGGGACATAATGTTAGAGGCTTGGAGGTTGCATCAGGAACTTGACCCTTACTGCAGCAATGAATTTGTTGATAGAATTTTTGCATTTTCTGACCCTTACTGCTGCGGTTACAAGCTTGTGGGTGCTGGGGGTGGGGGCTTTGCTTTGTTGCTGGCTAAGGATGCAGACTCGGGAAAGGAATTAAAACATAAGCTAGAAGAAGATTCAAGCTTCAATGTTAAATTCTATAGTTGGAACATACACCTAGAAAATTAGACATCTATTCTTATCCCAGATCCTTCTTGTTCTTTAATCATAATGTGAGGCTAAAAGTATATAGTTTGATATTGAGAGATCTGTTTGAGTACAGTAGTGTTACCCCCAACGGTTAGGAGCTCAAATCCTTACAGATGGATGGGGTTTTAGTTAAAATGACCCCATCTCGATGTTGAATGTTAAAAGTTAAAAGTTAATATTCTGTTCATGTTTGTATGATTCAAGTTCATTCAGGAAATAACAGCATAACTTGGCAACACAATAAAGAATCCCAAGTTTGATATGACTACATATAGACCCCCTTTTCTTTTTACTTTGGATTTGCCTCAACAGACACGTTCGTAGATTCCAACGTTAGATAAATGCCGTACCGGAATTCTCTGTTGAAAAAATCCACAAGTTAAGAACCGAAATAGTTTCGAAGTCCATCTAAACAGCCCCAAGAAATCCTTATTCTAATAGGAAAAGAAAATGTTGCAACCATAATTTTTCCCGGAACGCAAGTTTCTGGAGGCAAGCTACAGGACATGGAAAACGGCCTGGAAGCTAAGAGAAATTTCGAAGAAAACAGATAGACTTGGCTTGCTCTAGTTGTCGTCTAACATCCTGATCGCAGCAATTCCATGGTTCTATGTTGGATGTAAACTGCGTGCTACTTGTCTCTGCCAAGAACTTCCATTTCCCATTGAGTGTTTAGTGAAGAGAGGTAGAGAAAAGAGAGATGGGTCTGCTCACCAACAGAGTGGAGAGCACTGAAATCAGACCAAGAGATCGCATCTACACTTTCAGGGCGGTCTTCACTTACTCTCACCATGGTACATATACGCCCCTTTATATTCTGTTCTTCAAAGCGAGTTTCTTTGGATGATTAAGTTCTCATCAAAAACTCAAGTTTGTGTCTTTGATATAAATCACCGAGATTTATTTTGGTTTCTAATCTTTTGTTTCGTCCCTTGCGATTGACCGACCTGAGCGTAAACTTTGTTGTGTGGATATGGCCTCAAGTTGAATAGAGTTTTCTTGACAGTTCATAAAGTTCAATCTAATCTGTGCTTGGTTAGTTATGAAGAAAAATGTTTCTTCGAGTGATTGATACGTATTAAATCTTTGAGTGATTGATAAGTCTTAACTACTTGAATCAATTTCTGAAATGTCTTTAAGAGAACAACATGGAATAGTTGGAGGTCTAAGAATCAACTGTCTGGAATTTTTTTGGTCAACCTTTTTCGAGTATGGTCCAGATAAAACACAAGATCCTCGTACTGTTGGATTATCTGTACTTGTTTCCTGTTCTTTTCTTTTCAGCAATTCATTTTTGTTTAAGCATCAACTCTTGCATTTATGGTAGTGCTGATGTTAAATAAAATTGGTAAGCTTCATCGATTTGTTGGTAAAGTCTACAAATCAAAAAGACAGTTTCCATTAAGAAAGCAACCTCCTTGTAGTATGGTGCTGCAGTTTAGAAGTAGTGATATTTTCCCTTCATTTTGTTTGAAGCATTAACCTGATCACATTGGCACTTGATCTGCCTTTAGGTTCATTGCCTGTAAGTCTGTAACTAACACTTTTCAAATCAAAAGAGGGCAATAAGAAACACTCTGCAGTAGCCAATTATCACGATCCAGGGATTATTTTGTTCCCTAATGGGGCTATTCTGCAATTAGTTTTCGGACGAATATGTTCTTACACTTGCGTGTTCATGGAAGTTGTAACGAAATATAAAGTTCCAGTAAATCATGGAAATGATGGCGAGATGGAACCTCTGACTAATGTATTAAGTCTGTGCTATTCATAGTGTCAAGCAACAAGCAAAGCAAGGAATAGTGATATCCTGATAGAACAAGTATAGTTCCCCCCTTTCCCCAGATAATTGTTGCCAGAATTACTCATATCTTCCTTAAAACCAGACACAACAGACTCACGAATGTTCTGCATTTCTGTAAGGTGACATATACCTACAAGTCTAATGAACTTTAAGACACCTATAGGTTCTTGATCTCTTGATGTTCTTAATTGCTTATTGAATTTATTACCTAATTCTTCACTGATTGGACCTTTTTACTAGTCGCTGGCTTGAACTCTGCCTGCTCTGCCAAATCATTCACTTCTTCAGCAATATCTTCGATCCTCACTGCAGTTTCTATCAATAAGGACACTACTGGTGCTACTGGAAGAATCTCTGTCATTGACAGTGTAGTTGCTTTCGTAGTTATCCCTGCTTTGCCATCACATTCAAGTGGTGGCGGTGGCCTGGTTGTTGGGTAACAGTTAGGAAGACATATCATGGTGTTCCGGAGTTCTTTTGCTGCATGCTGCATCTCTCCAACAGAAAAGTGTATCTTAGAAGATTTTGTCATGGTAGCCATGACAGTGGCCAATTCTCTCAATACATTTGAAGCATGGGAACTTAAAGTCGTGCAGGCATTATGGAGATGTTTCTTTAAGAATTCAGGTGCCTGTTTCATGCCAGAAATATTCCATTGTTAAATCAATGATCCCTAGCAATTAGAGAACATCGGTTCAGAATTGAAGTAGAGATCAGCAATTAAGCGGGTTTACCTCAAATTCTGAGTTGATTGAACTATTGATGGTTCCAATACAATAACCGCAACGACGCAATGCAGAACCAACCTTGAGGTACTGTTTCCATGGATGCCAGTAGTTGAAAGGGCCATGTGCAGGTTCCCATCTAGCAAAACTGGCCTGTTATTTTGGAAAGGAAAGTTCTGATTACTGGTAAATTCACTTTTCTGCTAATAGCTAAATAGTTTGAATTAGTTCACCAACTGACCAGAGAATCCTCAGCTGCCTTTGAGTTAAGCACACATTTGTAACTTTCCATTTTCTTGCTAAAATCATGGTTGCAGTTACTTGTGAAGTACCTGGCAACAGATCCTGCAAGTCAAAGTTGACAAAACATTGCACCTTCAATCAGTTCTAACATAATTTTTCGTATAAACGACAGAAGGTACTTTATATGGTTGATTGTGGTGTTACATACCATCCAAGGAGTCAGCCAACTTTTCCAGGTTACTATGGATCAAATTGTGAAGCTCATTGCCAGCCCAGGTTGGGCAGAAGAGCATAGTTATAATAATGCACAAGGAGGTACCAATAGCAATTGTGGACACTCTTTGGTGAGCCATTTCAAACAATTTATCCAGGCGATAACCAGAGACTGAAACTAAGCTGAATGTCAGTATGAAGATCATGGCACCATAATCAAACCGGGATTTAACCGATGGTATAAACCGTGAGAAAGTTGCTGCAGAAGCTGTAATGAAAGTGAACTGCCGATTAAGATTTGAAAAAAGACATGCAAGCTAACAGTAACCACAGCAATAGAAGAGAAAATTCAATCCATCTAAGCAGGATTTGGACATGTAATGTAAGTGACTCACCAAGTAGGAATACTGACGTTTCAAGAATTATAGGCTCAAATTTATCTCCTGAATGGCTTGCAATCCAATGTACCCCAAGGCCTAGTGACCCGGCAAGAAAAGTCCCTGTTGCTCTGTTAATACACTTGCATAGTGTTGCTCCTGCAACAAAAGATGATCGATAACTTCATCAGTTTCCAACATCATTGGTGTTTCAGTTAAGATTCTAGGGTTAAATATGTGAGTCCAATTATATATTCCAAGCGTTCATGCTCAAACAGCAAGATGCACGAGGAATTTGGAGCACTGACCTACAGTATACTCAAAAACTACTACTACTGTCATGACTGCCCACATCGCATTTCCTCCAAAGCCATCATACAAAGGCCTCATATAGTAAAAAAGTGAGACCAGAGAAAGAGCCAACCCAACTTTGAAGCCATGGATAACCTTTTTAGGCTCAGCAATTGCTAAACTCCAAGCCCTTTCTAAGAATTTTCGAATCCTGAAAATTGGCTCCCTGAGCATAACCTTTAAGCCCTGCCAGATTCTTTGAAATGGCCCTGATTCAGGCATTAATATCTCCTTCTCCGACGTCCCACCATCTACATTGATCTTCCATTCCAACTTGTCTGATGCTTCCTTTCCCATCACGACTCAGAAAAAAAAAACTTCAAGAGAGTGACAAAAAAGTCAGCTTTGGCAAATATACCTTCTTGATCAATCAATCCAAATACCTTCGAGTTTATAGCTATAGCAACAGAAAGTTCAGTATCATAATTTGATAAATGGCTAAGAAGATAATTGCTAATCACTTGTCTCGAGTCAAGCCTTTATTTATAGTACAGCGTCTGTAAGTTAGATTTTTCTATTTTCAGACAAATGTATACAACAATAGTGCACACAAGATATGGTATTGTACTCAACTTGTGGTTTAATGCCATTAGGACAGCACCGAACAAAAAATCTGGTAACGTGGCTTAATAAAAAATATGGAACAGATTCTGTAGTGATCGGCATTACATTATCATGGTTGCCAGTTAACAACATCATAAGAAAAATGGCAAGCTCCTGATATATAACCACAGTAGTGGATCTTGCAATAAGCAGGAAATCCTGTGAAAAGCTTTCCCATTGTTCCTTCAGATCGAATAGTTGAAACATCAAAAAATGCACTCGGGATCTTTTCAAACTTTAATCTGCTTACGTGAAAAAGTGATTAACTGGAAGTTGTAGAGCATTTTGAGTCTTCATAGCTCATCCAAGATCCCGAAAGTTAGATTTCTGTCTGTAGGCCAAACATTTCATGCATATCCAGGGCCACAGCTGAAGAATAAGTGAACCTTATCCAGTTATTACGATACAGAATAAACTTCTGATGTCCTAATTACTAAATTATTATCGGTAACCGAAAAATGATTAGCTAACTTCCTAAACATCGATCCAGCATCTGGTTCACCTTTTGCTTTCTGTTGATAAGCAAACTTTCGTTACATTGGAATTAATGGCACCTGTTATTAAGTTGAGTGCACGAGAAAATGGAGGTTACATAGAATGAGACTTAAGGTATTATCAAAGAAAAGAGAAGGCGCATATTCTGCTTCATTATCTTACTAGCCGTACATCACTTGATAAGCAGTCTGCAAATAGACTTCCACATAAGTAAGAAGGACAGAGAGAGACCTAATTTTAGGTCTACGAACGAAGAGATAGTTATATTATACATACATAGTGCGGAGCGAAGTTGGAAGACATTACATCATATTCACTAATGTTTTGTCCGAATTTAGGTCACGAACATCATAAGATAACATCCACTACTCCACCAAGCTCCTATCTCTGTAAATTAAAAAGGGCACTGCGAGGACATGGCATGTCACCAATCTACGTGTTCATTCGCATGCTTCTGTTGTACGGATTATAAGTTATGCAACAGATCGTGATAGGTGCAGTTCAATGGCAATTCACGCATTGTATCAAATTACGTGTAGTTATCAGTGCAAAATCCATGTGTGCAGCCATGGCTACGCCTCTGAGCGAACAAATCTTTTCGTGGGCATTCATTAGTTTGTTTAGCAAGTGACGAATCTTTTAAAGCTTCCAACTTTACGAGTACAGATATTCTGTCCAATATTACTCTGTTTTATTCTGTCTTATGGATTCTCAGCTATTTATTTTGCGGGACTCACACAAGATCTATGCGGGACCCACATAAATAAATGACTGAGATTTATTAGACACAATAAAATACCATAATATTAGACAGAGGATTTGGACTATAACTTCATACTCTTTAGTGTTTGTAGAAGAAAAGAAGAGAGTTGCATCGCCTAACTGATGACCAAGACCAACTACTGTATACGTTAATCTTGTAGCCAATGACTTCTTGTTTGACTTCTAAATAGATGGTAAGATAGCACTACAAAGTAGGGTAAAATAAAGGGCCAAAAAAAAAGCTGAAATTGGTCCTCTAATTTTGAGGTCAACTGTACATTGGTTCTCAAATTTTTATTTTTACTAAATTAATCTTATTTTTATTTTTTTACTCTCATTTTACCGATGTTTTAAAAACTGAACAAAAAATTAAACAGATAAGACAAGATATTTAAGTTTTAAAAATTTCAATTGGTATTAAATAGTTATAAAATTGATTAAGATTGAATAAAATTAAAGAATTTGAAAAATAATTGAAGAAAAATATTCTTACCAATTGAAAAATTTAAAGTTTAATAAAAAAACAATTATCTAAAAATTAATCGGTTTATTTTAATTTATAGAATTAATTAGTTTATAAAAATTAAATAAGTAATTAATAAAATGATCAATTTTTAATAATAAAAATTATTAAACTAAATTGAATCAAAAAGTTGAAAAATATACTAAAAAATTAGCCTATTCAAGATTTTGACTATTAAATAAGTGGAGACCATTTGGTTCGTATAACATTGCATTTGTTGTCACACAATCTTTATTCTACAAGCTCCAACAAATGTAAGGGTAATTTTGTACTTTTGCCATGTAACAAAAAAAGTCAAAGTTCTCAAACCACGTCGTCCTTTACCCAAAAGTCTCAAAACACTCACGCCTCCATCGTGATTGTCACATGTGAAATAGGTTCTCAAGTCATCTCTAAGTCTCTCTCCATTTTTGACCGTCCAAAGTCAACATGTGTTTGTATAAGACATTTGAAAGTTTATGTGATTTCCTTTTTTTTATCGATTTCGGAGTCATTTTTTAATTTGTGAGAAATTGTTTTATTTTATTTTTTTAAAACGGAGAAACCTGCAGTCACTACCCTTTGGATGTGCACTTGGTAAGTGTTGGAACCCCACCCTGGTGAGTCACGATTCGGACGTCCTACGTGACATCTGGACGCGTATCCCACGAGGGAGGAATTCCCCACCACGTCTAAACCTTAAGCGCGAATCTATTTTACTTACTTCTGAAAAGATCTTGAAAATTTCATCCTAATTTTCCCTCCTGAAATTAAACTAATACTTAGAGCCCTAAATTGAAAATCGACTCCTTCAGATAAATTGAAGCTCCATTTCTCTAGTTTAATCTGAAACAGAAATCATCTCAATCGGAGTGCTACAAATCAAAATAACACTAAAATAATAAAGCATGCTCTGAAAAAAATCCAATTGAAACTCTCATAAAAGATCCTCCCACTTTGATTTAATCCAACTTTTTTTAAAACAAATTTAAAAGTCAAAACCTATGAATTTTTATGGAGAGGTAGAGGAAAGCGTTAGAAAACCAACGCTTCGAAAATGGGGTCAAACGGAGGTCGGATGGAAAAGTTACAAACAAAAGAAAAATGAAATAGGTTTGCTGAAAACACATGGCTCGCGATCGCGAGCCAGCGGCTTAAAAGGGTCGGCTCGCGATCGCGAGCGAGCTGCTCCAAAGAGCCAGTCACGATCGCGAGGCTGAGGTTTTTCGATTTTTCAAAAAAAAAAATTTAAACACAGAAAATTCAAAAAAATCATAACTTTTTATTTGAAACTCCAAATTTGACAAACTTGGTATCAATTTAAAGCTAAAAGAAAACTCTACAACTTTCATGAAGGATTTAAAAACTAATTTGGTCATTAAGGGGGTCAAAAGTCACTTCAAACTTTCTGCCAAATTTGAAATTGTC
>JAOTBA010000009.1:21221431-21232171 GCA_025629845.1 Erythroxylum squamatum
AACATTAGACTTGAATGTTGGGCCTTTGATATGGGAATTTCGTTCAGCCCCTTTCCTTGCACATTTAAACTTCCAATTTGATCCAATTTCAGTTCCTAAGCCTCCTCTTGAAAGCTCACGTCAAGGCAAGTCATGTCCTAGGCTTCCTTGAGGCGGATCACACCATGTATGCTTCTTTGCTTGTCCTTCACATGCCCATGGTTCTCCATCATTTGCTTTGGTATACCAATATCCTTCAATAGTCGACCAATGTCCTAATATTTGACATTCATTTATCTTTCCAATGAGTTTTTAAAGAGTTTGGTTGTTCCTTTGGTCAATCACCTATGTACATTAGTTGATCAATATTTTTTAGTGGTCGACCAATATCCCCTTTGTCTAAGAAATTTTATCCAGTAAGTTTATAAATTATTGGTCAACCAAAAACATATATTAATTGACCAATGAAGTCTAGTAGATTGTGTTTTAAATCTAAACTATTTTTTTCTTCCACGCCTCTACTGCTCACATTTGTTTATCTCATAAACACAAACATTGGTTGACCACTCCTTTTATCTTTAATATCTCCTCCGCCTCTTTCCTTATATTCTCATATTTTATGTTTATATCCTCTAAATTGCAAACAATTCATTTTTTTCGAAAAATATCACCTCCCACTTCATAAAATTCTCATTAAAATTACATCAAATTGGAGATTTTTCAATTAAAAGTTATCTTTAAAAATTGGTGCCTTTATAGTTAAATTTTCAAAGGACCTAAAGAAATTTCCCTTTCAATTATATCGATAAATCTTTAATTTTTTAATTTTGGTATTTTAGGAATTTTTCATGTCTCTACTTTTGAAATTTTGGAGGCTTCAAAATTATACATTCTTCTATGAAATTGATTATTGGATATTGCAATTATGCCTTTATTTATTAGAATTCCAATCTCTAATTTTGTTAGAACTTGACATTGATTTTTTAATTGAATATTTCAACTTAGACACAACACTGAAATTGGGGTTTTTCATTTTAGACATAATTAAGAATGTTTATATTAAAATTGATCTTTTGTTTTGGCTTCTTAAAAATTCAATAAATTTCTTTAGTAAAAAAATTTCTCATTCTTAATCAAGTACATTATATATATCAAGTTAGTTTGAAGTATGACAAATTAGTTTTAAAATTTTTAATGATTTTTTTTATGATTCCAAAAAGAGGACAAAAGATTGGTGATATTAAATCTAGAGGGAGTTATGACAGTCAAGTGGAGTGATGAAATTTAAATAGTGATTTTTTTATCGTTTTTGTATTTCTTTCACTTTGTAATATGTTTGAGTAAATTTATATTATCTACATATATGGATATTTCTTTGATTTTGAATATCTTTTGTTCTTGATATTGTATTTTATGCATAATATTTTTCATCATCAAAAAGGAGAATATTGTTAAACCAAGGAAGGTTCCAATTGATGTTTTGATATTAACAAAACATAATTAATACTAATATGTTTATTAATTTGATGACAAGCAATATTAGAACAAAATGAAGTCGTAAACTCAAGAATATAGTATATGAAGTTGACAACGAGAAATTGAAGTTGATAACCAACGAAATGAAGTTCAAACAAGAACAAAAGAAGATCCAAGGCTCGTCAAAGTCATTTCACATTTTGTATTATTATTTATAAGCTCACTTTGTTAATTTGATGATTCAAAAGGCTCACCATACATAATCATTTTATCTTACTTCATTTCATGAGTCTTTACATTTATCAAGAGATATTGAAGCTTTTGATTTTAATATAAAAGTCTCTTGATCTTTCAAATAATCTTTAGGGAACATTTTAGAAACGTTTTAATCATATTTGGATCAAACAAATTAGTTTTGAGCATCTAGAAGTGTTAAAACCATGTTTTTTGGGGTGACTAGTCAACCAATATAGGTTAAAGTTATTAAATATGAAAGGTTGGGAATTTCTTATAACACTAGTTGATGTACTAATTGACTAGCATATCATATTAGTCTACCAATATAAGTTAGTTTTCCAACGATTAGTGAATCTAATATTATAAATGCATACTAGTCGACCAATGAGTCGAATATAGTCGTCATAATAGTTAGTTCTTTGCTCCAATAGCTATTTGGGTCCCAAAACACTATAAAGAGATGTTTTCTCATTGGTTGTAGCATCAAGAAGGTTTTGAGTATTATATACACAGATTTCAAAGAGTTTGCAATCATTAGATTTTCATTGTGTCATATTTGTGTGAGTAAGCAATTTTGGAGTTATCAAGTGATAAGGTGAGCTATTTTGAGTAGTAATATTTGGTTGGGGCAATATATTATTGTATTTGGAGGTAATACAAGCAAAATTGAGGTTTTTCTTCAAATCAGAATAAGATTGTAAGAAAGATTCCTCTTTACTAAGAAAGATCGTACAAAGGTTATTCTTTACTTTAAAAGAAGAATTGTAGTAGAATTCTAAGAAAAGTCTTTGAAATGGACATAAGCAAGAGTTATTTGCCTAACCACTATAAATTAGTATACTTAAACAATTCTCTATTGCAAAATAGTATGTATGATATACTTCAAGGTATTACCCTCAACTTTAACCATAACCCAAGTTTCACAAAAAAGAAGTTATTCTAATGGTCAAAAATCATAATATAAGTGATGCTTCTACCTGTAATCTAGTCTTTAAATTTTTTAGGGGCATTTAACAACTCCTTGCAAAGCATATATTTAGCACAATCAAATAGTGCTATAAAGTTTTGCCTAACAAAGCATAGCCTAAACAATGTACAATCACACTCTTGTTTGTGATTTCTTCATAATACTCTTTCCATCACATAATGAATAAAGTTATAACTTTGCAATAATTCCTTAGATCTTGAAACCTAAAAAATCCAAAGAGTTTCAGTAAATTAGGAAAGAAATTACCTCACTTTGGTCAAATCACCCAAAATCTAGTACCTCTCACTTCTCCGATAACAGGCAGACAAGCTTCCACTCCTTAATTGTTCATTGTCACTAACATCTCCCTTCCCTCCTCTATCGCAAATGATTTTGTTATGTTGTCATTATTGTTTATAAAATTGTGAGTTGCATATGACGACAAAATGCGTAGTTTATGTTTGTGTTTCATTTTATTTCTATTTATAAAACATTTTAAGCCTAAAGGACAATAAGGTAATTACACATTAAAAATTCACCTCAGCTTGTTACGTTATCACGAGGGCAAAATATGTAACTTAGCAATCCAATCCAACTTTTGATCTCAATTTGAACCGGTCAAACTCAAACGAGATTGATTAGTTCACATTTATGAGATGAGTTGAATAATGATGTTAACAACATTTTACTAGTAAATATATATTGTTCATGTCATGTGTTTTTGGTTGTTACTTTTTTAATAAAAGAGAAGAGATTTTTATGAAAAAATAACAATCACAAAAAAATCTTTGATAAATTTAAATATTAAGAGTTTTTTTTAAATAGTTAAACAACAAAGAAGCTCCATATTTTTTACCTTAAAAAATATTATATTTTTTTGTAGTATCGTAACATTAAGCGGGTGGTTAGCTCGTATTGGGGAATAGTAATAAAAATATGAATGGATATTAATTAATTAATAATAATAATTTAAATAATTATATTTTAATTAATTATAATAAATAAATAAATAAATAATCTTATTTTAATTAATTAATTAATTTTAATTAATTAATTAATTATAATATTTTAATTAATGAATTAATTATATTTTAAAAATATTTTTTAAAAAGAGTCACTACTAAGAAATGAGTTTCATTCCTCTACTAAATGGAGGGTATGAAGGATTTCCCAAAAGTGGGATATCAAACTATTGCCCCTATAATAATAATCAACAACCGACCACTCACTTTTCATTCCTTACCTATTAACCCCTTTCTAAACATATCAACCAAGCACCAAGGACGGAGCCATGTTATAGGGGAATGGCCCCCCCTTTCAAATATTCTTTTTAAAAAAATTACTTATATAATTAAAATTTTTAAAATTACAAATATAAGTGGCCCCCCTTTAAAAAAAAATCCCTATCTTATTAATAATATTATATAATTGTATTTTTTTTTGCATTTAGATGTTGGCCCCGGCCCCCCTTAGAGTTGAGTCTGGCTCCGTCCCTGCCAAGCACCCCCAATTATATCTTTAAAAGTATTTAAAATAGATTATATACTAAAGAGTTATTCACAAGGATGATCCCTAATAACATTTTATACCAGACATCATAATCTAAAGTAAGATGATATATACTTAACTCTGGAATGTTAACTATATATAAAGCTGAGATTTATCAAATATACTATCGTGCATATTCATTCTTTTATTCTTAAATTTAAAGGGCCTTGCAAAAGAACATTTCTGTCAGATTCTCCTATCCATTCAAGTGGCGGACGGCCGCATTGACTTGCATGGGTCAACAAACATGGCAATAATTTCCATACACACTCATTTAACTCTGTAGCTTGCAAGTCGTGATTGACATAAATTGTGTGAACTGTAAGGTGACGAACTGTCACTTCATTGCGAGCTAGCGGGGCTGAAATTCCAGTTTCAGTGATTGACCAATTCAAGATCAAAGATTTCAACTGCCTAATTGACGTAGAATTTAATGTTGTAGGGTGTTCGCCGTGCCCTTTTTCATAATTTTCACCAGAAAAAGCAAGTCAAAGTTTCCTTTGAACTTTGAAGCACGTTGCCTGTCATGTCAAGTGATAGAGAAATACTTGCTATCCATTTTAGCGTGATCATACACAAGGTAGTAGCGATAATTTAGCAGATCAGTATCCCTAACCACACGTAAAGCAGCTAGCAACAAAGAAGCCATGGCTGTTGAAATAAAAACTATGTTATCTAATATCATATTATATATCGACAGGCATTTGGTTTTCCTCAAGCCTGAAAGTGAGGATTGGCTCACTTTTGGATCAAATCAGTGTCACCTCATCTTGTTGGGAAGACAAAATGCTTGGCGACAAATAGTGGTGACAGTCAAAGAGAATACCTAATTAAGCATATACAATTCCTCTTGAAAGTTAGGTTACGCATAATCCAACTTAATTTATGGGTATCCAAATGCGGAATTGAAGGGATATATGACGAAATATTCATAATAAATTAGATTAATTATTTTCGAAAATCTAAAATGAAAAAATATTAAAATTTAATAATTATATTAAAATATTAGTTTGAATTATAATATATATTAGAAATTATCTTAATGTGATGATAACTAAACAAACAATAATATAATATTAAAATATGAAAAAGAAGGATCAATCTACAGAAAATCTACTTACAAGCAGTACACAGGTATGATGTCTGGAAATACAAGCACACTTCACTTGAACAACAATTTAGAACAAGAGAAACAAAACTCATTTGATCAAGAGACAATTCTCACGAGGAATCAGACAGGTTATAATCAATATATGAAGGATGGAAACAAGGAGACTTGGACCATGTGTTGAGATGAAACCTTAAAACTTCCCTAGCTTTATCTTTGATCTTTGAATTACCTCCACTCTGTACTACCAAGCACATCCTAGTGACACCACCCATCTCCATAAACTCCAGAGCAACCTCGGGACTCAGGCAGAATCTGAAGATCCATATGAACAAAGTTACTGCTTTGTCATTACCCACTTTGGAAACCCTGAGAATCTTGGATAACACAGCTGCCAAGCTTAGTGGATGCTCTAAAAATGAGGATCTCCCTTCAGCTTTCCTGCACAGCTGTTCTAACACAGCTAGCATCATCTCACACATTCGTTTTTCGTTGTTTTCTGCTAATAGTTCCACAATAACTGGAACAAAACCTCCACTGATAGCTTTCTCCTTGTTTTTTCCGAATGGTAAAACATCTATCAAAATGGATAATACGGTTATACTTGATTGTTTTGAGCTTTGGTCCTTTAATATCTCGGAGATACTCTCGAAGAACTCTGGCTTAAGAACTGCCATGTAAATGCCATTCACCACGTTAAATATGGACTTGAGGAGATTAAGAGCTTGGATCCGAGTCTGGTTGCAAGGATACCGGGTCAGTATAGAACATAGTGATCGAATCAATAGGCCATTCCTGTTTTCTGATACCATCTTTAGGGTCCCATCAGATGGCCCTAATAGACACAGCACAGACACTGCCTCTTCTATAACTATTGAGGTCGATTCACTTGGTTCCCAGATATCCGGGAACTCGGTTTCGACCAACACAAGTGATGCTACTAGTGGAAACAAATCATCATCACCCCGACAAGTCCTGTTACCATCATTCTCTAAGAATAAGGACCTGATTTTTCTGAGTGCTCTTACCTGCAAATGAGGCTGTTTGATTTCTTCAAGAATCATGTTAAGAGGGACCGAGTGATCTTGCCTAGCCTTTGGTACGAACGTCGATAACGTCTCTTGGTGCAAGTGCCAGGATTGGATCAAACGAAGAAGATTTGAGTTGGGGATCAGAAGGAAATCGGAGAGGGGTTGTTTTGTAACGGGACATATGACTTTGTTG
Organism: Erythroxylum squamatum; assembly: GCA_025629845.1. Taxonomy (NCBI): domain Eukaryota; kingdom Viridiplantae; phylum Streptophyta; class Magnoliopsida; order Malpighiales; family Erythroxylaceae; genus Erythroxylum; species Erythroxylum squamatum. The sequence goes on from JAOTBA010000009.1 coordinate 21,227,971, forward strand.
TAAGAGAAAAGCCACGTCTCGATGCTCTCTCGATCAAAGGTTATGCCTGTGCAGATAGTAACTGGATCTTTCATTATCTGCAGAGAAATTGGGCAGATAAAAAATGGCGGCGCCACTAAACCACCCTGATCCATCGATGATTTCTTGCAGTTTCTCTTCCAGAGTCCTATAACTGTAAACTAAAAATCAATAGCAAGGAATAAGTGTAGAAAGTAGGAGTATTGCTTTTCCAGTTAATTCCAAGGGCCGAGATATAAGGAGAGTAGAAGATAGCGTTGAATAATAAAGGAGCAGTTAGTATTTGACGGTCAAAACTCATTAAAAACAACTAAACGCTCTCAAGGTGGAAAGTGCTAGGCGATAAGATTACGCGTTGAAGTTGATGAATCGATACGTAATCATGTTTCTGTAATAACCTTGCAGTTGTGTGCATTGACCACGTTAGGTTTTTTAACTTGTCTGAACCGGTACTTCATCTTCTCCTTCCTGTTATTGACTTCAGAGCTTTACGCTCCTCCGGAATCTTGACTTCAGAACCGAACCATCGCAATACCGACATGTTCGTTTACTTGGAACTGGAATAACCACGCAATAGGAATGGAAGATGCGACGACCAAAACAGAACTTTAGATTCCAACATGCAGACTTTCCGGAATGCAGCCATAATTATTTTTATTAGCGATAAAAACATTCATTGGAATTTGGAACTAAATAGGCTGGCTAGAGTATTTCAGCAATCACGTCCCTTAACCAAAGTTTTTGAGTTCGAGTCTTAAGAATGGAAAATTTTGTTTAGCTAGTATTTTACCTCTTACGAGTTAATCTGGTGCAAACAAAAATTAGTTTGAGAGTGGATGGCTTAAAGATATCTTCCTACAATTGAGACCCTTTTAAAATACCTCATAGGCTAACCCAAATTGGGTTTGACAAATTGGACCCGGTTTTATTAAGTAGATAACCGGTTAGTTTTGGATTGGTCGGACTTAGTAATAAAAAAACATGGATTTGACTAATTAATTAAAATATTGTCTTCTTAGTCTCAATCCAGTCAAACTTTAGATTAGAGATGGCAACAGCTGAACTAAGTTCAAGTCCAGTATTTCTCATTTGGAGTTTAGTTCAAAATTAGACTGAACGTATTAGACTTGATCAGATTTCGACTCTCCAATTAGATTTTGATAAACTCTAAAGTAAATATTTAATATACAAAATCGTTTTATTTGTAAAATAAAGTTAGTAGTTTATGTGCAAATTAATTTGAGTCATAAAGTTCGAGCCTAAATTCAGCTCGAAATTCAAAAAAATACTTAAATATGAGTTTTATTTAAAAATTGAAAAACGATTTGAGTAAAATCTAAAACTCAAAATTTTTAAAAATTGACTTCAAATTAAAAATCGAACTTTAAGCTAAATTGAGAAATTTTAGTCTAATCCAATTTATTGTCGTTACTAACTATTATTATAATTTGTTACATATATATATATATATATATATATATATATATATGTATATATATATATTATGAAAAAATCGAATCATCTGATGAAGACAGAAGACATCCACGTCATAAACCTATCGCAGAAAGGGCAGCTGGCACCAGATCCTTAAGATCTTCTGAGTTTTCTTCAAACTCACCTCCCCAATTATCACTAATAACTAGTTCATCAATTTCTTCTGGGATTGTATATTTGACCCAATATCTTCCATCTCCTAGATGATCCCAAATAATTCCTTTTTCTTTTTCACTTTGAATAAAGTGATCAGGCAGAACTCTTACATTCCCAATTCGTCTCTCCTCTTCTTTTATGACTTTATGAGTAATGACTAATGCTCGTTCAATTTGTTCTTCTTCATCAAAGTCATCTGGCTCCTGTTGTATATTTTTTCTTTTTTCATAATCAGCAAATTTCATGCTGATAGAGCCATCAATATTTTCCCATGTTTGCGCTCTGTTGGGAATTTTTGCTGTTGTTTCAGAGGTCTTTGGAGGTTTTATTGTCCATCTTTCTCCATTAAATACTTCTGATGAGTATTTTTCTCCTGTGATTGCCTTTACTCCTTGTGTTGCCAAAAAATCCAATAGATTTTCATTCCTGTATCGGAATGATGTTGCGCTTGTATTTGTTAATCTAGCAACCACTACCCTTGAAATTATAAGATTTGCCTCTGCATCACCTGCTGACCAAGTTTCATATCCTTTTGTTTTTATGACAATCTCCATTTTTTTGTAAAAATCTGTGATTGTCATCATCTGATTTGGTAAAAAATAGACGAGCTCTGTTCCGTTGGACAAATCTACTTCCATTTGGCCAAGAATTCCTTTTTGATCATTTCCCCATCTATTATCTCTGATTACCACAAGAACCTTTGTACCAGCATCCTTTCGATGAAGTGCAAATATTCTGATCATGATCATTCCTAGATGGATATGATCTAATCCCTCTTGTAATAATTCTTCATATGATTCTTTTGAAATCATATTCATTTCTTCTTGATCATTTTTAATAATCAATTTCCTTTCTTCTGAGTAATGTTGAAATACTCGATTCTTTGGTTCATGCCAATTAGTAGAGTATAATACTTTTGCAGGAACAATTGAGGCACATTTCTTATTGGACAAACTTATTTGATGATTTGGATCTAAGTTCATTTCCAATATCTTATTTCTGTTGCTATGGCCAGTAATTCGGCTTATAGCATTTCTTGTTACTTGGCGATACCTTTGATAATCTCGAATATGATTTTCTTGTATTGTTTGAGGTATCATACTACCTTCAGATCTCCTTACTGGTATTAATCCCATATTTCTTCGAGGATTTTCAAAAGAAAATCGTCTGCTAGAACTGGCTTCATTACTCATTTTAATTTTGAGTATTTTGCCTTTTCTGTATTGAATATTTCTTTGGGATTTTTGAAGAAATAAGTCTTTCTTACTACGGATGGTGGTGTTATTTCACCTTTTTCCGAGATTTTGATCTTTTGGACTTCTTGAACAAGCTTATCAAGAGCTTCCTGAAACTGTGGATTTTCTTTTGAAGTCTTAAGAAAACTTTCTTCTAGTCTGGCTATCCTTGTATCCTGACTTTCAAGTTTCTTTAGTATTTTTATCAAAAGATAAATAATACTATTGTTTTGCTTTAAGGTTGTCTTTATGCCTGTTGAGGATGTTACTTCCTCGTTGATACGTTTAAATCCTTCTGCGGGAACTCCTAAGAAATTTGTGGCTGCAAGTGCTTCTTGATATTCTTCGTCTTCTGCAGCAGTAACATATGACATCTAAGTCCACTGCTTATGCAGCTGTTCCAGCAGGACTTCAAGTCTTTCTACTTTCTTTTCCAACCTTTGAGATAGTTGGATTTCTTTTTGCTTTATTTCTTTTGGTCTATCAACTATAGAGTTAATTAAACCAGTAATTTCTTTTGTTGGAATTATATTGAATTTTTCTTCCAACTCTTCCAATCGTTCTTCTAAACTATGCAAGTGCTTTAAACAAACTTTAGATAATAAAGTGAGTCTGTCGTACACAACACTGGTATTATGCAAGGTATTTAACTGCAAGTCACTAATCAAGTTCAACTGCTTATTTTCAGAATGATATATATGTTTAAAGCCCTTCTTATAACAAGAAAATTCTATACCTTCAATGGATTCTTTTTCAAAAGGTGGTTCAACAGCCAGATCTAAATATTCCAATATTTTTCTATGCTGAACATAATTATTTATTGATTGTTGAAAACGATGACTCATTACCTTTATCAAATTTCAATAAGTGCTTTCCCGTTTTGGAATTTCGAACTCAATTTCCCCTTAACACGCCTTCTCCACAGCTTTAATGGGTACTCTACTTTTGTTCTTTTCTTTTCCTCACGGCGTAGTCAAATGTTTTGATTTGATAAAAACTTTGAGTATAAAAACTTCAATCAATAAGGGGTTGCATCATTCGTAAGTAAAAACGTCGTCTCTTGCTCATCATCATGATCACTAAGACCCGTGACAAGAGCACGACCATCACACCAGAAACATGCCCGACAAAGATGGCCAAAAGAAGAGTAATGGTCAAAAGCATAAAGATAAAGATTCTTCTTTATCTTCCACTCAGTGAGACAGCTTGATTGAACCCAAATTTATCATATAAATTGGCTACACTTTTATAGTTTTTAATGTACTTTTTGACTCTTAATTCGTGATTTTGTGCTTAAA
>JAOTBA010000009.1:21244840-21255517 GCA_025629845.1 Erythroxylum squamatum
GTAACTTCCTCACTTAAGCCCAAGGCCCAATTTTCCTTTAATGAGCCCTTACCACTTCTAACACATTTAATTACATTCACTCATGCCGCCTAACCTAATTAATGCTACCATACTTAATTTACGTCAACTTAATTTAGTCTATCAAGGCTCCAATTTCCTCTAATCATGTTTAAATAAAAAAAAATTCAGGGGCTAACAATACAAATATAAACATGTCTCCAATCGTGGCTGTGGTTAGAATCAAGAATCAAGTATCATGGCAATTATTTCTTGAATGTTTACTAGAAGACATAAACACATTAGACACTATTAAGACCACAATTGGGGTTTCATTTTCATTCAACAAAAGGTAAAATTATGTTATTTGGTTTTCTTTTTATCTTATAAACATTCATTGATAGTTAACATACCATGTTGATTAATTGAAACAGGGTTTGGAACATGTGTTCAATGTTGATATGGCTAGTGTGAACATAGATATTGTGTAAGACATACCTATGCTAACCTTCAAGTCAAATCTAAGATTACAAAGGTTATAGAATATAGTGTGGGGTACAGCTAAAGCATATACCGTTAATGAATTTGAAAGGTATATGATTGTTTAATTTTGGGCACTTGAACAAATTCTTATTATAGATCAACTTGTCAATACCTTTTAATTTTGTTTCCAGTTTAATTGCAAACAAGTTTAAGTGAATTGACTAAATAATGAGTCTTGGCTATATAACACAACAATGGAAGACATAAGAAAAAGAAAGTAAGAGCAAAAACACAAAAACCATATAACCTAACTCAATGTAATTCGCAGAAAAATATAATTGAGTGATGAAGTTCAAGAATATAACAAATCTTCACATAAACCTAATTAATCCACCAATATAAATTCTCAAAAGTAATGAAGGAAGTAGATGCCGTGAAACTAAGAACAAATACCTAAATGAGTAGGACACTCAAGAAAGATGAAATTTTGTTAACTGTGCAGGAGGAGACGTAACGTGCAATGTGATTAAGAGCATGAGGAGTGATTTTATCCCTATGTTGTTTCCCATAAATCCAACAAAGGTATGTGGGAGCCGACTTAAACGTGCTGCTGCGATTGAACTTGCGAAAGAGCGTGTGGGATTTCTACAATTTCGGGATTTCTACAAACATTGAACAAAGTGGGAGAGTTAGGGGTTTAGGAATTTTGGGCTATTTTTGCGAAGGAGAAATAGTGTGTTTTGAAAATGTGGGATTCTAGCCATGTCAGCAATAGTTGGGTCCCACTATTGTACACAAATTTTTTTAAAAAGTTATATCTTACATGACGTGGCATTTAACTGATGGAGTATAACTCCCGTTAAATTTTCCTTCATCATAGGGTCTGTTTCAAACATTTTCTAAATATTGAGGTTTAAATTGAACGCTCCCAAAACGTTGGAGTTTACCTTGTATTTTGAAGTAAATGTTATGGTTTAAAATACACTTTTGGCCTATCACAATAAAACATGCTACATCAAGAACCACACCTTTCACTAACATTTCATCAAACACCTCAATTGCATTCACCATACACCCACTTTTCACCATCCCATTAATCAAAGTACCATAACTATAAACATCAGGCCGCAAATATAACACCCCCTATGGAACTTACAACTACCCATATGCATGCCAACCAAATTATTCTACATAAATTCATGACATGCATTTCTATTCATTCGTAGGGATTGTCACTACACATTGTTTATTAAATTCTATAGATATACATATTACAAAATTTCATATCACTTAACATTATCATTTAAGAGTAGTATTACATCTTTACATTTATATGATAATCCAAAAGAAATATTACATATAACTTAAATTCGTAGTTATAAACTGTTGAGAAATTACAATTTCTTTCATTACATATACAATCATCTTTAACCAAAAAGATACATTCCAAAAGTACATTTACTTCTAGTGGTTGGCTTTGGTCTCTGTAGATGTTCTTTGTACCTCACTCTTATTACTTGGACCTATACGGATTAACACATGTGTTAAGCTTGAAAGCTTAGTAGGGAAACACTTAGTTTGAATAACCACTAACAACAGTTATCTGCCAAGCACACACATTCATGAATATCATAAACTTACATAAATAGTGATGACATAATTAATCTAGGTACATAATGTAAATATGCTTCAATATATTATTCATATGCCATAAATTCACATTTATAAGCCAAATATTGATATTCAATGCTTATCAATACAAATTATTCATGTTGTCACGATGTATCTCTTATTTATAACTGTTTAATTTACTTTCAATGTTAGGTTTGCACATTCCTATGGGTGTGGATAATGGGAGCTCTAGATATCAGAAGATATCAAACTATAAATACCCAAAAGTATTAAACTAGAGATACTCGAAGATATCAAACTATAGTTACCTGTAGATAACAAATTATAAATACCTGAAGGTATCAAATTATCGAGACATTATAGTCTCAAAATGAAGACACTATTGATGTCAAACTGTAGCAGTTGCATTGTAACTCTATAGGCATGCCTAGTTGTCCACCATTAAGGCAATAAAGCAGGCATTGTAACATTTTCGTTTAATCATTTGCCAATTTCGTAATTAATATATTGACAAATCATATGATATTTATTTGAAATAATAAATTCTGTATTTAAGTTTATACATGCAAGTCATAACTTACCACCATTAGAACAATATACAAATCACATGTACTTGTATGATTTATTTCGTATATGTTTTGTTTAATCGTGTTTCTCTATGTACATTCACATAATCCCAGTATATAAATTCCAATGCATCATTTAAATATAAATCATGTTAAATTGTACTTAATTATATTCATAAAATTAGTACGTAAAATTGTATAGTCATACTATATACATATAAGCAATAAATATGCATATAAATAATCTATATACATGTAAATTTCCTTTAGCATGCTTTATGTTCAATCTTAAATTTCAATGTTTAATCACCCAATTCACATATGATAAGTCATATTTTATTTATTTCTAAATGTTTGTAAAGTTTCGTAGAAATATGACAACGTTAAAATCAAAAGCGAAAAGCTCAAAACAATGCAATTTGGGCTAGACATAGGGTGAGGAATCAAGGAGCAAAAGTGTGGGTCTAAAAATGGGCAAACAATTATGTACAGAAGCAAATCACATGATCGAGAGGATTTCCTACCCGTCGTGTCCCCTATCTAGAATTCATACCTCCACTTGTTCCGTAATTTTTATATAGAAAAGGTTCAAATTAGGCTTTGAAGTCATATAGACATTTGCCCTATATCTCTAGTTTTCATATAAAAAATCAGGCCATTTAGACTTTTAAATCACGAGATATGCAACAAACATAACAAGCTGCTCTAAAACAGGAGTAGCATCATGTCACCATTTTCAATCTTAATTTCCAATCTCATGCAGCTAGAATTAGGGCCTAGTCTCTTCTAGATATTTTAAGTACTATGTCTTAAGTTTCATCTTCAATTAGAATCACCCAATTTTGAAGTCATCAGGTCGAGTTATGACCAAAACAACGAGACTAGTTCAAGAGAACCTTAGACATAATTCCACTAAACTTTACTCTCTTGTCATATTTAACCAATTTCATACAAAGTAACACCAATACATGATTCCAGCAACCATTTTATGTCCAAATTAATCTTTATACATATTCAAACATGCAAAAACATAAATTACACTAAGTGTAGTCTCAAACCTTAAAATTGGCCAACTTAAATTACACTAAGTGTAGTCTCAAACCTTAAAATTGGCCAACTAGCTCTTTTAGTACTTTTCCTTCTCTTCCCCTTTAGCTTTGTTTGATTCAACAACTAGAAACACCAAAAATACAAATCCGAATCCCAATTCGAACCTTATAATTCTAGCTCTTCATAAGCAAAGCAAGAAAAGATAAAGATGAGGAGAAAAACCACTAACTTTTACCTTGATTTTCACTTAGAATTAGCTTGGTTCCTTATATATGCAAAATGATGGGATTAAAAAGATGAAATAGAGAGGAAATGAGAAGAGAAAAATCTGGAATTAAAAACCCAAAATACATTGTCCCTCTCTCCTCTCTTCTATACCCATTCTATGCAATTTCTAGAATCACACACATGCTTCAATCTTATTGGACTATGTGTTGACTTTAGGCTAATTTCACATTTGATCATTCTTCTTCCTTTAGTTCTCACATTGGCATATAATATCATCAATTGATTTTATTTTGATCCATATTTCACATATAATTATGCGTGTCCATGCCAAAATGATTAAATTACCAATTTACCCATATCTTTAAAATTAATTACCATTATGCTCCTTACTATCATTAAATGCACTTAATTCTTTATGTTTACTTTTTAATACACCCTAAACATGCTATAATGCTTCTAGGGTGCATGTTGGGGCCTTACATCAAATCTTTCTTCTACAACCACATCAAGAACCCTTTTGCCTTATCAAATGATTTTGCAAGTTCAGAGACATACCCATATTTTCAAAATAACTAAAAAAATTGATTAAGCCCGTCCCTCGTAATTACACTCACAATAAAATTAACCAAACTATTAAATGACCTACTACCTGTCGTATTTGACATCGTCTATCATCTCCGCCACTATCGCTTGCATCGTTGTCTCTTCCACCTACGCCCCTTGCTATTGCTTGAATGTCTGGAATTGTTCGTTCGTACATTTAGTTTATAGATTTGGGGGGATTGATTTAGGGACACAGATGAGTGGGTTGGAAAAATAAGTTAAGCAGGTTAAGTCGAGTCAGTTATGGTGGGTCAAGTTTTTGGGTTAATCAATTAGTACACCTGGTATGTTTAGGTCACTTTAACATGTTCTAATAAGACCACGTGGCTTAACGTTGCCACATCACAACTTGCGTTAATTTTGTTAACGGAAGTTAACTCCAGGAAATTTTCTGGTGAATATGAAACAATAGGGACTTTCTGAGAATTCTTAAAACTACAAGGGGTTTTTCCAAAATTTTCCTAAGTATATAAGGTGTTTTTTTAAACCCTTTATGTAGATAAGGGGTGATAATTTAGAATTGATTTAATTTGGTTCAAAATCAATATTTAAGTACATATTTATCGAATTTTAGATAAAATTTAGATTCCAATAAAACGATATGTTTTTAATTTTGGGTGAGGTGGGAAAAAATTAACTCAACCCAAATCATAAGATGAAATACTATTATTTGAAGATACAATAAGTTGGCAATTTAATAAAGTTATATATATATATAAATATAAAAAGCATCACATCAATCAATTAGTATATAAAATCTCTTAGATAAAACTTTATTGAATGGTCAAGACTCTGAAACATATTACGTCAACTAATACAGAAAAGTAATCGAGGCCTGCCTAGTAATTAGTAAATCCTGAAGTATTAGGTTTGGAGGAGTTGAAAAGAGGTTTTATTTATTTTTGTAAGAAGTTAGTAAATAGAATAGACATGTTACCTAACCTAAGTCTATTAAACTTTTGAGGCAAATAAAGCGACATTGTGGACGTGACAATTAGTAAAAAGTTATCATCTTCGTCCCAAACTCAACCAATCGCATCATCTTGATTAAGCAAGAGGCTCTAGTAATGAAATTTGGCATTGTCCTTCTCGTCAAACAAGAATGTTTTTTTTAACTATGTAAAGTTTGTGGCAACTTCTTATGCAAGAAAGCGCATCTAGTGTAGTGGTATCATAGTACCCTCCCACGGTACTGACCGGGGTTCGATTCCCCGGATGCGCAAATTTCTTTATATTTCCCAGTCAGTATACAATGCAGAACCCAGAATTCACAATATCTTATCTCTATCCTTTTTACCTCTTAAACAATCCCATCGCACTTAGATCCTATTAAGGGGATTTCTACTGATTTCATCCAGGAGCAACAGAAGGAAGCATCCATGGTTGTTAAGAGCAGCACTGTAACCAGTAAGCTTGCTAAAGGGCTGGGCACAACTCCGGAGTTCGGTCTCAGGCTTAGGCAAAACTTTGGGTTCGGATCAGATAGGATCAACTCCTTGAGTCTGAAACCCAATTTTTTTTCTTAAAACAAAAATCCGATCTAAATTCCATTCAAATTAAAGTTTATTTCTTAATTGTCAGAAGTACAGTACTTCTTTATGGCCAGCTTATTAGGAAAAATCAAAGCCTACTCTGTCTGGGGAAAGAATGGAGTTGTTGACCGAATAATGTATGAGCACTACATTGAAAGATACGGTCAAGCAGAAAACTTGGCGCAAAGAACCAGAGATAACCTGTTATTAAAAGCAAAACCAAGAACATGCTTCTGAACAGGAACTAGAAAGTTTACAAAGAAATGCATAGTTCAAGAGCATTACACTTCTCTCATATTAATTTCCCTCAGTATCATCCTAGATCCAGAAGGTTAATGTCAGCCAATTACTGAAGAGCAAAGCAACTCATCAACAATCTCTCGTCATTATGCATCAAGACATTTATTTCTCGAATTCCCACACAATGCCTCCATCCTCTGAAACACAAGAACATGCACCTGTTAGCCATACCTACGCTGGAACTAGCTATCACACCGACTCCTCGCAGAGAGCCATTATCATATCATGAACTTTCTTCAACATATCGAATCATGTCAATTCAAACATAAGCGGTAATTGCTAAGACTGCAATCTCAAGATGCACACTGTGTAACAAGATCAGCACAATAAGCCATAAACATAAGCAGTAATACCTTTAACTTTCTTGTTCATCCACATCTCTATCAGCATCCCAGCACCAACTCCAGCTGCAGCGCAAGCCCCACAGTAAGCAATGGTTTTGGGCCAAGACATTCGAGGAAAGAAATAGCACTCTGGAATTTGCCTAATTTTCCGTGGAAGCCGCTTCTTTACGACTGGCTTAGACCCAGCACTAGGGTCGTTCTGTAGTTCACTACCTATTGCTTTCCAGTCAACTCCTTTGAATGGATCTCTGGGTTCTTCAGTTCCCATTACTATCGGCAAGAATAGGTTAAAGCCCAATCCAGAAATCCGCAGCTGCCGATCAGTTACAGTATAAGCAAGAAGCTTTTTTCAAAGACAAACCACGGCAAAGACTCCAACGATTAGAGAAGGCATATGCGAAATCAGCTCATACCCAAATCAGTCAATATCCAAAGCTTCTCAACCACTTAAAAGAGTTGATAAATAAGAACAAAAACCCTCCAAATCAATCATTACCTTAATATTACAAAATCTGAAACAATACGGTATGAAACACAATATTTTACCAGTGGAATTGACAGTGGCTTGGAGACGACGGAGAGCCGTGCCGAAGGAGAACATGGCAGCAAGAGGTAGAAGCAGGGTTTAACACTAAACGCCCCGTTTAGACTTTGTGTAGTGGCAAAACGGTAATTTTCTTGGGAGATATGGACTGGTAGGTACATTCCACTGTGACCTGACCCACCGTTAGTGGAGATCGTAAAACCTAAGATAGATCAGTTTCAGCTATCGCAGAGTTCTCGATTGCGAGTTCAGAGAGATCAGTTTAAGCTCTTGTAGAGTTCTCGATTGCGAGTTCCGATATGGATTTTGTGTCTCTGTTTCTTCCATTTTTCGTTTTGAAGCTGGTCATCAGGTTAAAGTACCCCAACGTCTTGATTATGACAACTATCTTCCACGGGACTATCGTTCGCCGTTAACTTCATCGTGTCTTTTCTTCGACTCACAAACCAGACCGTCCACATCCACCACCGACATATCCCTCGAGCGATGTTCCGTTTCGGGCTAGGAGCTAGCAGCCGTACAATGAGGCGATCCCGATTCTAGAGCGCTCCATCGCTGTAACGGATCTTGTCAGTTTTGCGGCGGGTATGTGCAGCAACTGGAGCGATCCATTTCGTGTTAGGACTGGAGGTCTAAAGATCCAGATTGACGCCCTCTGGCATGCAGATAACACAGGTGAAATTCTTGTAAGATCGTCCGTCTTTATGAGCTGCAGCGTGCTGTAGATTTAACAGATAACGTCGCGCTAAATTGCGCCGTTATAACTTTCCATGTGTGCTTACTGGTGCCGAAACACGAACGATGGTTGGTTGGGGAAGATATAGGGAGAGTAAATCCGCCTATGCCTATTCTGGGGTTGTGATGGGATTGGCTAGTATGCAACTATAAAAGGTAGATGAGGCTCAGCTGAATTGTTTGAAGAAACAGAGTTTTGTGATTGATTCGTGTCGCGTGGATCTCTTTGAGTGAAGAAGCAGATCCAGATGTTGATGACGAGAAGAACCAGTGTGGAAAACATCTAGGAAATCTACCAGAATTTGGTTTCTGAACATGTAGACAATATTGCGCGCGCGCGCGCGCACACACACAATTCTACTTGTAACAGAGAAGAAGATTAATGTAGTGACGATCCTTGAGCTTCTAATCAAAATTTGTGCTTTGCCATTGTTCTTTGCAAGTTCTACTCTTTCTTCGCTCAATGCATAATTTACAGAAACAACTTGAATTTTGCAGTTATACCTTCTGATTTGGTTGCGTGTATTGTTTATAGAGCTTCGTAATTCAAGTTCAAGTAGTGATAAAGAAAGTTGTAATTTACTAAATTTGGTAAAACTCTTTTAATGAGAATAAACAAATTAAAAAGCTGCTACGTACCCTTTTCTTTGTATCAGAATGTCCGTTTCAAAAAAAAGCTTCACTTAAAACAGAAGATCTCTCTCGACTTTTCTACTGTTCATCTTCGTCCTCGCGAGTTTTCTGGTTTTCACGTAACTTTTCGTGGGTTACATGGCTTCACCCTTGCCTGAAGACCATCTCCCTAAGAAGGTTCGGGTTCGTGCGCGCGACGAGGACCCTCCACCGGATCCCAAACCTACTTACAGTGCGGTTTTAGGTACCTCTACGGTGGACGTGGCACCTGTGTCCCCTGGTTGGCCGGTGGAAGAGCTGATCGAACCAGTGGAAGGAGACATTATCCAGCTAACGGGTGATTCAGGGAAGGGTGTCCTCCTCTCTAAACCGTTAAAGAAAAGCTGGACCAACAATGGGCTCACTCGGTTGTCATTAAACTCCTGGGTTGCAGGATTGATTACAAGGTGCTCTGCACCCGCTCGGCTCTGCTTTGGAGGCCGAAAGGTCCCGCGAAGATAATAGATTTGGACTCTGATTATTACTTAGTGAAATTCATTGATCAGTCCGACTACCTCAATGCTTTAACCAGTGGCCCTCATGTCATCTTCGGGCATGCATTGTCTGTCCAGACATGGACGCCCAGTTTTCGGGAACAAGATCCTCTGTCCAGTTTTTATGGTGTCTTATTGTGTTCAGTGAATTTCAGCCATTTATTTATGCGGGTCCCGTATGGGTCCCGCATAAATAAACGTGGGACCCGCATAAATGAATGACTGAGATTTACTGGACACAATAAGACACCATAAAATTGGACAGAGGAATTGGACTCCAGTTTTCGTCCCTCCCAAAGCAAGGTTACCAGAGCTGTTACATGGGTTAGGTTCCCGGAATTATCTATCGCTCGGTATCATCCTCTGATCCTTTCTGCGCTAGGAAACCAAGTGGGACAGACGGTAAGAATTGATGAGACGACTATGCAGACACAGCGAGGGCGGTTTGCGCGCGTGGCCGTAGATATCGATCTTACCGTCCCCTTAACTTCATCGGTGGAACTTGATGGTGAGCCGGTGATGGTGGTTTATGAAGGTCTTCCAACAGTGTGTTTTTCTTGTGGAATGGTGGGACACGAGTCCAGTAAATGTTCTTTGATTCAGTCCGACGATCCCTCCCCCCCGCCGGCGACTCAGCGTCAGGCCAATGCTTCCACCGCTCAACGTGTCCTGGCGGAGACAGCGGGCGCAGTTCAGCAGGCGACAGGGGCACAAGGTTACGGGCCTTGGATGGTGGTGCAACGGTGCACCCCTCCGACTGCTGTTCAACGTCTCCATCAACGTCAGCCTCGAAAGCAACCGTTGGCTTCTCCTGGGGGTGGCTCAAGGTTTATAGCCTTGACAGCACTTGAGTCTGACACTCCAGCCACTGCTACTGATGGGGCTGTCACATAGTCGAAGGATTTGTCAGGGAAAGGGGCCCGTTGGAATTTTGTTGATTTGGTTACTATGGGCTTCTCACAAGATCAAACTGGAGCCTCCACTTCCCATCATGGTCACCGTCGTACACGGACTGCCAACAAAGGTAAAGCTAAGGCTAATGCCTCCTCCGTGAGATCCCCCTGTCCGACAACTGCCAGTCGTCCTCAGGTAGCTGCGACCAGCAACCCCGAGGTATCCCCAATCCCCTCTACTTTCGATACACATATTGTTGTTACTTTTGATTCGCACTCTGAGATGATTTGTGATAATACTTTATTACCTCCTCAAGTTTGCGCGTCTACAGATGCTTGCCCTATGCAGGAAGTTCCTCCTCCCACTCGGGCCGGGGATGAGTCGGCCCCAGACTTATTGCCGCCTTCTGAGCCTCCCGATGGCTCTACAGGGCCCTCACTTATAGATGGGTCAGAAGTTCTTGCGATGGAGATTCTGGAGTGTGACAGCTCGGGTCCACTCTCGGATACTGTTACCGTTCAATCGGATGTTGTGATGCCCGAGACACTGCCATGTTCATGATGTCAGTCCTCTTATGGAATTGTCAAGGTATGGGAGGGCTGA
>JAOTBA010000009.1:21255617-21269327 GCA_025629845.1 Erythroxylum squamatum
TGGGGTTATCGCCGCGTGCTTCTGGAAGTGGATTCCCTTGAGGTCATTAATATTCTTTCGGCTTCCCTTTTTGATCTTACTGAGCTTTCTGTTTTGGTGACAGGTATTCGCGACTTACTTCGTCGTGACTGGGACGTTCATTTGGCACACATGCCTCGCGAGGGGAACCGTTGTGCAGATCATTTGACATCTCTAACTACGGTCGCGGCGCCAGGCCTACATTTACTGCGAGAGCCTCCCTGGAGCCTTTTGGATGAGCTTCACCGGGACCAGCACGGAAATCTTTACCCTCGATCTCTGCGTCGGGGATTAGATTATCGGAGTTAGTCTCCTTGTTTTTCTTTCCCATGTAAAAAAAATAAACATAATTATATTTATGACCCAACCGTTATTACTTATTTACCTTTTTACCATTAACCTCTGAAATCAGTTCAGTGCGAAAAGAGCAACTGAAGAAAGATCTAAAAAGAGAAGGAACTTAAGAAAGAGAAATGAAGAGACAAGATCTTCACTGAAACAAAGCTGACGGCAAACACTCTCTAGTTTTGATTTCTCCGGCCGTTCACTGTCTAAAATCCATAAAGAATGCCGGAAACTAAACCGGCATCTGCCGTGGACCCCGTCGATCATCTCCCTCTCACTTTCCTTCCCTCTGACGTCGTCCCTCCCGCCCCGACCCGTTCGTCTACCACCGTCGACTGGTTGCCAGACTTTAGAAGTTATTCATGGGTTGCTTATGGTGCCTCCTCTGTCTTGGTGATCTCTCAACTCCCCTCTCCTCTCTCATCTGGCGAAATCCTAATCGGTCCAATCCTCTGTCAAGTCTTTCAGCTCTCCGCCAATCCTTCCTTGCCTGTTTCAGCTGTGTCTTGGTCTCCGGTGACGCCGTCCGAAGGAGAACTTGCGGCTGCGGTCGACAACCGTATCTACTTGTTCTGTTATAGTGACGTGGAAGGTAATTTTGGACGTTGGTAGCTTGGCTGTGTTTCAAATGTTGAATGTTATTTAAATATCTTAAAATTGGATTTTGTTTTACTCATATGTATTCAGGTTCTTTTTCTTGGAGCGTGAATGCATTGCTTGTTCAATCCACGAAGGTGGAAGCAATCAAATGGTCAGGCTCTGGTGATGGGATTATTGCTGGTGGAATCGATGTCGTTTTGTGGAGGAAGAAGAACAGGTCGTGGGAAATAGCTTGGAAGTTTAAAAGAGATGAGCCTCAAAATTTAGTTTCTGCCACTTTGTCAATTGTAGGGCTTTCGGCTACTGCAGCGTATAGTAATGAATTAAATTGTATAGGATCTAGTAATGCAAGTAAATCTGTGTTAGTGTGTTATAGTGATGAAATATCAGAATTTGTGAAAACTGAGCTGGTTCATCCTATGCCTGTGTCAATGATCCAGTGGAGGCCCTCAACAGAGAGGAAATCACAACAAGATATGAACTTTTTGACTAGGCATGTTTTGTTAACTTGTTGTTTAGATGGAAGTGTTAGGTTATGGACTGAGGTAGATAACGGGAAGGTTAGAAAGTTGGGTAGGGAAAATAGTGGTTTCAAGGCCATGAGCCGGTCATTTTGTGTTGCTGCTGTTGTTGAGATAAATCAAACCCTGAATGGAACCCTTGGCAAGGATGTATTTTTGAATTGGGCAACAGAAATCGGAGGCATAGGTAGTACTGGAGAAGACAGCTATGACTTCTTCTTGAGGGAAGAAAATGAGCTCGATAAGGTTGGGAGGTGTGAGTGGTTGATTGCGTTTGGTCCTGGAACTTTGATTAGTTTTTGGGTCGTTCACTGTCTTGATGATATCTCTCCTATGAGATTCCCGCGTGTAAGTCTATGGAGGAGGCAAGAATTGCAAGACCTTGAAGCTGGCAACTTTAAGAAAGCTAACTTGTCTAATTGTAAGGACTGGCTACTTCTCAATAAGGCTACTATATTAAGGAATCACTTGTCTGGCCCACCAAGTATATGCTCTTTGATTCATCTATTGCCTTGTAATTCCTTCTTCTGGTCTATGTTCCATATAAAGACACATAGAAATGCAGCGGTCTCCAACTTGGAGCATTACTTTTCATGTTCAATTAGTGATGTTTCAAGCATAGGTCATACTGGAAAAATTCTACAAATTGTAATGCATCCTCAAATTAATGAAATTGGATTTGCTGCTTCTTTAGATTCTAATGGTTTGCTTCTATTTTGGTTGTTCTCCCCCATTTCAAGCTGCAATCTTCACCTCCCAACCATGGATCCCTCGTGGCAAATTTGTGGAAAGCTAGTAACTCACAATTTCTGCTCCCTATATACTAGTTTGGAATGGGCACCATCTACACTTGGTGAAGAGCACATACTTCTTCTGGGACATCAAGGAGGAATTGATTGCTTTATAGTTGATGTTTCTCAAATTCAGGAAAAGGATGTAATATGTGAGTTCTTGTGCACTATACCTGTAACCGGTTATGGCCCTTATGAAGGTGGTCCTACTAATATCTTTGCAATTCCTCTCCCTTCTACTTGTAAAAAGACCTTTAAGTTCAATAAGTTTTTGCTTTTAGGGGTATGGATGAAGGGATTTCGGGCTCTTTCATGGGAAGTCACTGTACATTCTTTTGACTTGTCAGAAAGATGCTGCATATGTAATTTTGATGATACAAGTCAGTCTACTTCATTTTTGTGGAGATTTGAAAAAAGTTTTTCCTATAGGATATACTGTATTGGTGTTAATCCTTCCTCATCGCAATTACCTGAACCTCACTCTCATGATCAGATTACAAGTTTTTCTGTGGTATGTCCTGGGAATTTGATTCCTAAAGAAGAAAGCTTAGGCTTTCATAAAGATACATGTTCCTGTGTTCCTGCATATATCATGGCCACGGGCAGCTGTGATGGTAGTCTGAAATTGTGGAAAAGTAACTCTTCAAATCATAGAACTCCTCACATTCCATGGGAGCTGGTGGGCGAGTTTGTTGCACATCATGGCCCTATTTCTGCTATATGCTTGACTGATAGTGGCCACAGGATAGCAACTATCTGCAAAGAAAGCCATGTAGAAGAGACTAGCATCATGCACATATATGACTCGGTAAACATTATGGGAGCTGGAAGTTTTGTCTTAGAAGATAGTTTGCCCATTAATGGTGATGTCCTCAGTTTAAGATGGCTATCCTTAGGTAACGGTCAGCTAGTTCTTGGAGTTTGCTTGCAAAATGAGTTGCGGATCTATGCCCAGAAATGTTCTAACGCTCAGATTTTCTTGAACCACAGAAAAGCACTGAATCTGCACTTTTGGTCTTGTATTGCAATCAAGCAAACTGTTCCTGCTTTTTGTGACTTCATTTGGGGGCCACAGGCTACAACTGTTGTTGTTCATGACAGATACTTCAGCGTACTTGGTCAGTGGTTGTCTCTTGGTGATGATAAACGGCAGGGCAAAATTCATAATAAGCTTGTGATGGCAGTTTCTGAAGTTGCAGAAGACAAGGACATGCGTTCCTCCATACTTACAGACCATGGTATTGTTGTTGGTGATTCAAAAGAATCATTAATTGATAAGTTTCCTGCAGGAAGCAGCTCTGCTTCTCATTTAGAGAGTAAAGTTGTGAAAATTTGGCCCACAAACAGCTTACATATCACTATGCCCCAACAAAACCATTGCTCAAGTGCCATGTATCGATGCTGGAGCATCTTAGAAATAGCGAACAAGCTCAAGGAAACATTACCTGTTTATCACCCCAAGGCACTCCTCGTCAATATATATTCAGGTGCTTAATTTATGATGATTATAGGATTTTATAAAGTGGATTCAGTCAAATAAGTTTTGCTGATCTCCTTTGGTAACTTAAGATTGGTATCTTGATTGATCTTTTAGAATTGTAACGTTTCTTGGGCTTTACTACTTTCTTTGCTTTTCATTTTTAGTCCAAAATTATCATATTTTGATCACTGCATTAACTTCAATATGTTTAGGCAACTGGAAACGTGCATATATGTCGATCAGGCACCTTGTTGATTGTCTTGGTGATACTAACATTTCTGAGAGAAGATGTGGCTCTGGGAAGCACAGTCAGATTATCCCATCGATTCTTTTGTCAAATTACTTTGAAGGACTTCTTTTGAAAGATTCAACTAATAAAGAATTTAAATGGAATGCTGATGAAAGATCACCTGCTTTATTCTCGCAATTTGCTTTGTACAGTTCAACTTCCAATTCTTCAAGTAGTATGTCCAGTTACTCTTCAATAACTTCAGAGCTTGTTGGCTTTGTTGAGCATGTTGAGAAGTTCTATAATTTGGCAGCTTTGACCAATTTAGACAAGTTGCAACTTCTTGCAATTATAGATCTGCTTGGTGAAATTCAGCACTCTGCATCAGCCTATGAAAATCTTGACGAATGTGGGCGAAGGTACTTCTGAGTTTGACTGATTGATTAGTTGTGTACAGTGCCTTTTTTGGTGGTAAATGTCTGTTTATTTCTTGGGTTTAAATTTCCTTTTGTAAAATTAAGAATTGGCACTTACTGAAGTTTTGTTATGCATAACATTCAATTTTTTAAATGCTGATAAAAGACATGAATGCTGTACAATTGAGACTTATCATTGACATGTGCATATGGGATTAATTTGTGGCTTTAAAATGTTGTATTTGTCACGGAATTTCTAGCCTTAACCTACTACTGATTTCTTACAACTCACTTCATCAATGTGATTCCTAATGCAGTTTTTCCTTTGTTTATATAAAGGTTTTGGGTTCTATTAAGGTTTGAGCAGTTATGTTTTTTCCGAAGCTTTGGTAAATCGGCATCCATAGAAGAGCTGAATGTTGACAGTATGCCCATGAGCTTGGCTTTCCATTCTGATTGTCAGGAAACTTTGTTGAACTCTTTTCTTCCGACTGATCCATCATGGAATGATATGCGTGCTCTTGGTGTTGGATTCTGGTTTACCAATGTTTCACAGCTGCGTACAAGGGTAAATTCTTGAGAAGATATTCTTTTAGTGAACAAAAATGGCAATCGGCCACATTGATTTGGGCACATTATATACTGCTTTCTGATTTAGAAGGGAATCTTTTCTATTTTCAGATTTCCAACTATCTTGCTTGAAAGGCCTAATACTAGAACATGTACCCATATTCCCTATCTTGTTAGCAGTGGCTAGGCTCATTATGAAATATCTACTTCTTTTTTTATATTTTTTTTGGGTTTGGTTTTGATCCTGATGCTTATCGCTTTAAATGCAGATGGAGAAATTAGCAAGGACCCAATATCTTCGGAAAAAAGATCCTAAAGATTGTGCCCTTTTGTACATTGCACTGAATAGACTTCAAGTATTGGCTGGTCTTTTCAAAATTAGCAAAAATGAAAAAGATAAACCATTGGTTGCATTCCTTGTGCGCAACTTTCAGGTATGTATTGATGCTGAGACTAGATTAAGTTTCTAGAGAGAAATTTTGAACCTCTTTACCTTGTCATTAATAGATGACAGCTTATGTCATGTATTAATGGAAACCATGCTATTTTGCTTAAAGTTAAGCTTACATCTCAGTTCTTGAAATGGTGAACAGATGGTATGTCATTCACTTGCTTTTCAAACCTACTAGGGAAGGTTGTGCTCCCATGGTTACTTTTATCTCAATACTGTAAACCTTTTCCAAAAATGAAAAGAAGAGAAATTATCTATTGTTTAATAGCTTCAGTAATTGCTGCAGGAGGAGAAAAATAAAGCAGCTGCTCTTAAAAATGCTTATGTCTTAATGGGAAGACATCAATTGGAGCTGGCTATTGCTTTCTTTCTGCTTGGGGGCGATACTTATTCGGCAGTTACTGTTTGTGTTAAGAACCTAGGTGATCAACAGCTTGCATTAGTAATTTGCAGGCTAGTTGACGGTCGTGGTGGACCATTAGAACAGTACTTAATTACAAAGTTTATACTTCCATCCACAACTGAAAGGGGTGATTACTGGCTTACAAGCATGTTACAGGTCCCTGAATTCCAAATCTTTAACATTGTTTATTGCCTACTTTCTATTTCCAAAATTTTCTTTAGATTATATTACTTACAATAAATACTCTGGGGTTGCAGTGGGAACTGGGAAACTATTGTCAGTCATTTCTGAGCATGCTTGGTTTCTCAGCAAGTTCAGGGATTGACAAGTCTGTTCAATCATCCAACCATGTTGCTTTTGTTGACCCCCTTGTTGGTCTTTATTGCCTTTCACTGGTAAACAAGAACAGCTTGAAGAATGTCGCAGGAGAGCAAAGTGCTGCAATTCTTGGTAGATGGGCAACTTTTATGTCAGCTACTGCTTTTAACAGATGTGGGCTTCCTGTAAGTTTGCTTTACATTTCATTTGTCCCACAAGTTCTAACTCTTTAGATTCCATTGTCTCCTACTTTACCTATTTCCCCATTTCAACCACATCAGGTGTAGCAATAAAAATGGGAATTAGTTACAACAATCACTGGATTTTTTTTTAATAATTATATTAAAAGTCTTGTTACTCTTAATATTACCAACCGGTACTTTAACCATTGAATATCTGGATAGTGATTACTCTCATGTAATTCAGTTTTTATCTATGAAAAGCCTTTTGTAACACTTCTAAAATTTAGAATTAGATCCTATGTGCTTGCATGCAACTATTTTCTTATTGTCTCTGCAAATAATTACTCCGATATCTCTTACACCAGCTAGAAGCCTTGGAGTGTCTTTCGTCCCCTTTAAGCATTACTGGAGCCACGGATCAGGGGGCTGGATCAAGTGGTGATCATCACAAGCATCTTCCTCAAGTTCTGAGGCCTTCTACAAGCAATATCTCTAACTGGCTGTCAGGAGACGTGGCCATGCACCTGGATTCCCATGCTAAATTAGAACTGGCTGTTCAATATTTTTCAAAAGTGGCAATGGAACATCCTGATTGGCCGGATAACATGGGATATGTTCAGCATTCCTCGTGCTCCCATGGCAGGACACTAAAACAAGAGTTTCAACAAAAGTTTTTCATGGGACTTTCAAAGTTTGAGCAAAAGTTCACCATGTTTTCTTCTTGCATAATTAAAATGGTCTGTAGCTACTAGAACATGACCCACTTGCTTCTTATTTTCTTTTCTTTTTCTTTGTTGCAACTGTAGTACCTTCTCTTTTATATACAGTCTTGTGTATGTTGCACCTTCTTTCATTTTATCTACAGTAAATGATTCTCTTAATTGTCTTTTTGCAGATTTTTGTCTGGTTGTGGAATAAGGGATCATGGTTTATTGGGTATGACATTTTACTTGACTATACTTCCCAAAATCAGGCACAAGGAACAAGTTATACTGTTGGCAAACCTGCATTGTGTCCAGTCTTGTCTAACCCATTGTTGAAGGATATCCAAGATACTTCCCTTTTACTTTCACGGTATCTTATTTCTTGTTGCCTAATTAACTTTCACCCAAAAAATTATGCCATTGAAGATGGTACTTCTATGGAGCTAAGATCCACTTGGTCTTATGCTTCTCAGTTTTATCTTCTAGGAATCGAGTCCATGTTGTGGAATTTGAGAGCTGCAATGAGTACTTTTTCTTGCATCTTCTCTGAAGATATCTTTAGCAGAACCCTTGCTGTTCTAGATTTATTTGAATACTATGTACTCTTTGCATCTGCTTGGCTTCAGCATGATCCAAAAGTTTTGTTGTTAATGGTGCAACCTCTCATAATATCTTGTAGTACTGGGCATACACAATATGATATAGATATTGTTAATCTCACGAGCATCATCCACCAAGCTGCAGAGTTGTTGACTTGCGACTTGTCAATAGATAATCTTATGGATTCTAAGGTTATACCAGAGAAGCCAAGTCGATTAGGGTTGCATTCACTTCCAGATGATGAGAAACAGGTTATTATAGGGGCTTGTTTGTGGCAACACCTGTTCAGGTTCATGAAGCATAAGCTGCATTTGCTGTCCATAAAACTTGAAGACAGTAGCTCTTTGGAAGTTCCCCGGGGCGAATTTTCTTCCGACTTGTCTAGTCCAATGAACTTTGGATGCGGCAGCAACAAGACAACGGAACAAATTGAATATCCTTACATGGTAATGGTTAGAATACTGAATAACACGCTTGCTCACATTTCTTCTCATCATGTTAGGCTACTTGGGTCACTCCTGCAGCAGAAAGTGGAGAAAGGGTTACACATATCTACTTTTATATGGTTAAAAGAATCAAATATGTCACAACTCCATCAAGAAGAAGCAGGCAGAACAAGCCATAAAGATGAAGTTTCAAATTTTGATAGATTGTGGAATATTTGTGCAGACCCTAACTTGATATCTGAGGCTCTTGCACAAGAAAAGATAAATTGGCCTCGCTTTGTGAACATTAAATCATCTAAAGGCTGGATTGACATGTTTAAGGGCAAGACAGAGGATCTAAAAGCTGATGATGGACATAGGATTTGCAGTAGTCCTTACAATGAAGAGGCTGGCTCATCTGCTAGGAGTCTCTTCCGAAATGGCCCTGCTTTCCTGAGTTCCTGGCAGAAGGATGCGATCATTACAAATGAGGTTTCCTGTTTCCATAGTTTTAAAGAAATATATAAACGAGATGGGGAGCTTCTGGAGGTAATCATTTTATTGCATTTTTAATTTTTCTTTCTTGTTGTCCATAATGTATTGACAAAGTCATTGATCTAGCCCTAACAAGGAAAATGGACTGGCATCTCTAAATTGATGGAGAGAGTTTTGCTGTAGATTTTGCTTTTGAGTTAAAAACTACTCTCAGTTTCAAGGTATTGTGTCATAGTTGTTAACTCTTAATTTTCTTGCAGGCACTTTGCATCAACTCAACTAAAGAATGTCAAATTGCACTTGCTACTAACCGAAAAGTAAGTATCTGTATGACTCATCCATCTGTCCTAAAGCGTTAAATACAGTGGTTGAGGTAAATATTTTAGTTGGAAATGAAAAGTTAAACACTAACGGCCCTGATATTCTTCCTTTTTTACTTTATTTACTGATGCACCCCCAATATTTCATCAAGAGTTTCTAACATCAATTGTATCTGCCTCAGGGTTTGATTTTTTTCTCTTGGGGAGATGCAGCATCATCAGGAGACAAATCAGACTATGTTTGGTCTACTAATGACTGGCCACCAAATGGTTGGGCAGGCACTGAATCAACCCCAGTTCCAACATGTGTTTCTCCTGGTGTTGGCCTTGGTATAAAGAAAGGATCACACCTTGGTTTGGGTGGGGCAACTATTGGTGTGGGTTATTTAACTAGACCAAGAAAAGACTTGACTGGTGGAGCATTTGGCATACCAGGCTATACCAGTATTGGTGCCTCCGGACTAGGTTGGGAAGTTCAGGAAGATTTTGAGGAAACTGTTGATCCACCAGCTACTGTTGCTAATATAAGTACAAGGGCACTCTCCAGTCACCCTTTGAAACCTTTCTTCTTGGTTGGTTCCAGCAATACACATATATATCTGTGGGAGGTATGACAACTGAGTCGGTATTGCATTTGTTTGTGCCAAGGTGTTTGAATTAACAAAAGTTTTGGTACTTAGAAGGTTTGGAGTTTCTTTCTGATTGTCCTTCAAGGATATAAAGATATTTATTTTATCTGAAATTTTTTCTTGCATTGATTCTGTGATTCAACTGTGGTAGCATGTCTGGAGACAGAGGATGAAGAGAGTACGTTTTAAGATGCCTGACTGATGACTAGCTTCTTGACTTTCTAAAAATTTCTCATATGCTATACCAGTGCCTTGATCCTTGCTTTGTGGTGTCATTGTCTCTTAATCTTAACTAACAGCCAATAAATTTTTATCACGGTTATGATTTGTACACTCTTACTACCAGAACAAGTTCCACAATAAGGCCAATAGATAATCTTTAGATAAATAATCAACAGACAAGTATTTGCTTTTTCGATCTTGATTAGAACTACAGTTCTCCATTATTATTTTCACTTTCGACATATTACTGACATGAAGCATGATGTTGCAGTTTGGAAAGGAGAAAGCTACTGCAACTTATGGGGTACTTCCTGCTGCAAATGTTCCTCCACCATATGCTTTAGCATCAATATCAGCTTTGCAATTTGACCGCTGTGGTCATAGATTTGCGTCTGCTGCATCAGATGGAACTGTTTGTACATGGCAGCTGGAAGTTGGAGGAAGGAGCAACATCTATCCAACAGAATCGTCTCTCTGCTTTAATGGCTATGCATCGTATGTTTCATTTTACTTTGCAAGTCAACTGCAACTTCCATTTTCTTTTTCATTTTCTTTAACCAACTGGGTTTGAAGTAGCTACATCTTACTTTCATGGTAAAAGGTCTTTCACATCTCTGATATGATGCGGTAAAACTTCCTGACTAGTACACGTAGTTTCTTCTACTAGAGTTGCACTTTATGAATTGTCCATTTATGTCTGTGGTTACTTGCTGAGATATTGGCTTCAGAAGATTTCCCACACAAAATAGGTATTTGACTACTTCCTCAAGGTATTTTTTGATACTTTTGCAGGGATGTCACTTATGTTGCTGCTAGTGGATCAGTTACTGCTGCAGCTGGATATAACTCGAATGGTATTAATGCGGTAATCTGGGATACATTGGCTCCGCCTACAACATCACAAGCAAACATTTTTTGTCACGAAGGTTGTTTTCTGTTTCCCGTCTCCCTTTCTTTAGGCAGGAAGCTATAGAATAGATTACTAAAGGCAGAAAAGGCTGGCTAGTCCTTTATACTATGCTGGGACAAGTTGGGTGACTTATAAACGACCAGAAGAATCTATGATCCCCAAATTTGATGCCAAGGACCTCCCCCTGCTTCGCATACTTTTCTTGTTGCTGTGTTTGGATAATCGTTCATTTCTTGTGGTGCTGACTTTACACCTTGAATTTCTAACAAGAAAGCATTAAATTTTAGTGTAGAATGAAAGCCACTTACTAAAACTAGGACTAGTTGAAGCCATTTTGATCGCCCTTTCCTGTGGCTGAGTTATTTTTTCTTTCTTCTATGCTACTAGGTGGTGCCCGGTCCATTTCTGTGTTTGACAATGACATTGGAAGTGGTTCCATTTCTCCTCTCATCGTAACTGGCGGTAAAGGTGGTGACGTTGGGCTTCATGATTTCCGATACATAGCAACTGGAAAAACTAAAAGATACAGGAATTTTGGTAACGGTGATGGAGGAAGCAGCTCATCTTCTGGTGAACCCGACACAAAGAAAGGGAGTGGTAACAAATCCGCAGACCAGAATACGAATGGGATGCTCTGGTACATACCAAAAGCCCACTCAGGTATCAACCCGTTTCTTTTACAATTGATGACTATGTATTAGCTTCATTTTTCAAGTCTTAACATAGAATTTATTCCGAGTGAAGGAAGTGTCACCAAAATATCTACCATTCCACACACCAGTTTGTTCTTAACTGGAAGCAAAGATGGGGATGTTAAACTTTGGGATGCTAAAGCAGCAAAGTTGATTTATCATTGGCCAAAACTGCATGATAGACGCATCTTTCTGCAGCCAAGTTCCCGGGGCTTTGGTGGAGTTGTTAGGGTAAACCCTGCTTACGTATTATTCTGCTTAAACAGAAACTATTATTAGGTTCATATCTGTGCTACGGCCATAACGATATCCTTGATGTACAGGCAGCTGTTACAGACATTCAAGTGGTTTCTCGTGGTTTTCTTACATGCGGTGGTGATGGTTCTGTAAAGTTGATTCAGTTCAAAGATCGTCACCATGGAACCTGACGAGAGCCCTGTTTTGCGCAGTTGCTGTTCTGTTGCAGATTATATAGATATTCTGCAGAAGGTTGGTGCTATTTCTGGATTCCAGATTATGTTGCCTGTAAATGCCAATATATCGGATGCAAACTTGTGCAAATCATAGCCAATTCAGAGATCTTGAATCTTGTGTCGATCCTGCCAATGTTTCGGACCTTCAGATTACACCCATGACCAACACCATGGAAATGAAATCTATCTGCTGAACAGCCAACCCCATAAACCTTCTCTCCGGCTCTTTCTTTACCCACCATCCCTATACGTGATCTAAACGCCTGATACTATGGCAACATGTTTTATTGAACTCAGTAACCGGTCCAACTTCTCTGAAGATAATTAGTGATTGAATTGATGGATTGGTGATTCTCAGTCCAGGCACTGACCAATGTCAAGGAGAACAAGTATATATTCACGTCTGATCCTTTTGACCCAGAAAGAGCGTTCCTAGTAAAGTGTAATTGTTCATTTTCTGTTTCTACATTCTGATCTTTTTGTTCATTTTTGTCCATTCTGTACATTTTTGTGTATCTCTATTGAAGTCTAAATTATTTTTTAACTTATATATTTCCCAAGGAGTAACATCCCAGTGCCTGTCAAGAGTTTATGTATTCTAACCGACTTGAATATTTCTAAGAACTCTCGATATTTTTATAAAATACAAATAAACACTTGTTTTTAAATCGTATCACTCAACAAAATTAATAAAAGATATGTATATATTTCTTTAATAAAGTATGAATATTTTTAAAAATATTTAATTGTGAAAAAATGTTTAGAAAATAGTTAGTGCCTGCTTTTATTCTATATTTGTATTATCTCAATGATAATAAAGCTACCGCAGACCGTAGATCACCAAAGGAGGATGATTGACAAAAATTAACTCTTATATTCGAGGTTAACTAAATTTTAGAGTTTAAATTTGAAGAGACAATTCAACTAATTTGATTATAAGTATTATTAATTTTAATAAATATTAGTATTTCATTTTTAAATTTTAATTTATTTAATTTATAATTTTATTTTGTACTTATTATATATAAATTTTTGAAAATAACTTCTTTATCAATTAGGAATAAGTCTGCGTACTTTTAAACCTCTTCAAACCTCATGAAAAGACTTTTTCTAAATTGTTATTATTGCCATATTTAGGCAAAATAATCAATTTTGATCTTAAATTTTACATCAATCTTCAAATAAAACCAATCGTCAAGATAGGGCTAGTAGAAGAAATAAATTAATATTAAAAACTAAATTGACCGCGTCAACTTTTTCGTTATTTTGGAGTTATATTTAAACGTTTTCTAAATGTTAAGGTTTGATTTGTAAAATTTGAAACCTTAAAAGCTAAATTTGTCGATACATGAAAAAATTAGGGTCAAAATTGACCCTTTTGCTTTATGTTTATTAAATATAAATTTAGGATAATGTAATACCATAAAACTTCTAAATATTAAAATTTTATTTTATCAATATAAATTTTTATCTAAATTTTATAACATTGAAGCAGTGGTACGAATTTCGTACCGTACCGGCCAGTATCCAGTACCGGTACAAACGTACCGGTCAAAAATTTCGGCCGATACCGGCCGGTATCATAAATACCGGAAAATTCCTGGTAATTTCGGTAATTCTAAAATTTCTAGGGACCTATTTGTAAATAAAAAATTTTTACCCTAAAAATCTCCCCCCTCCCCCCGAGCTTCGTCCTCCCGCCTCACTCTCTTCTCTCTTCTCGCTGTTGTCCGTCCATCTTCGCCGCTCAACGCCGCCTGATCCTTGCCGTCCGTCTCTCTCCCGCCGCGTCGCCGCCCCTCCCTAGTCTGGATCTGGACTCTGTTACTTCCATTGACAAGTAACAGAGAGTTCAAAAGAACAAAACTTTCAGGGAAAAAACAGCAAGAAGCAATGAAAGTCCGAGGAAAGAACAA